>CAUYLG010015631.1:0-17549 GCA_963573385.1 Cacajao melanocephalus | reverse complement strand
GTGGGGATTGTAACAGGGTGGCATGGAGGCGTGGGGATTGTAACAGGGTGGCATGGAGGCGTGGGGATTGTAACAGGGTGGCATGGAGGTGTGGGGATTGTAACAGGGTGGCAGGGAGGTTTGGGGATTGCAACAGGGTGGCATGGAGGCATGAGGGATTCTGACCGAGAAGAGAGCAGGCTTACTCATTTTGAAAGTGGGAACATTTGAGGGTCTCAGCAAAAGTGGGCAACACCGTGAGAGAGGGCTTTAGAAAGGGCACAGAGGACTGGCAAAGTCAAATTCCCCTCTTTTCCGAAGCTCACAAAGGGTCCACCCTGAGCAGTGCATGGAAGGAGGAGACGCTGTTTCTCCTTTTGGTCCCACTTTCTAATGGTGAGTCCCTCTTCTTGGGACCCAGAACTCTTAATAAAACAATACACCTACTTTATGGATTAAATAATCTTTTGCTATGTAGCCTAAGAAAATGACTCTCAGTCATTCACTCCAGCCTCTTAAGGGAGCTCCACCCCCCCAGTGTCCTTCCCCTATCTGGTATCCCCCTACTCTCTCCCTCCTCGAAATGTCCTGTGTCAGGACCAAGGAATCTCCTGGCTGGGGGTGCTGGTGGGAAGGGAAAGTGGTTAGGGGCTCTTGGGTGCTCACAGCTATGCTCATTCACATCATCCTCTTTCAGGGAGGAGCGGGTGGGAGCAGGGTTTATGCTTTTTTAGCTCTTGGTCCTTTTATTGTGCATTAGTCTGTCTGCATAAAGAAACACCCGAGTCTGGGTAATTTATAAAGAGAAGAGCTTTATTTGTGCCACAGTCTGCAGGCTGTACAAGCATGGCGCCAGCATCTGCTTTTGGGGAGGCCTCAGGAAGCTTCCACTCATGGCAGAAGGTAAAGGAGGAGCAGGTGTGTCACACAGTGAGTGAAGAAGCAAGAGAGCTCTCAGGCTCTTTTAAACAACCAACACCTATGGGAGAGAACAGAGCAAGAACTCACTCGTTTCCGTGGGGCGGGCACCAAGCCACTCATGAGGGATCCACCCTGTACCCAAACGCCTTCCAGCAGGACCCACCTCCAACATTCCCACACTGGGATCACATTTCAACGTGAGATTTGGAGGGGACAAGCATCCAAACTATATTATGGCGATATCTTCTTTTCCCACATGGTGCGAAAGGATGGGCTAGGGTGAGAGAGGGGCCTGGGGCACCTTCCCTGTAAGGGAGCTCCCTCCAGCACGGCTCTAGGTCTTGGGAACAAATAAATGTGTATCCTCCCTTTGCTCCTCTATTCTGAAGAGAAATGAGCCCTGCTGGGGGCTGAATTGCATCCCCTCATGTCTCCCATCCAAACTTGTATGCTAGAGTCCCAATCCCCAGTACTGCAAAATGCGGCCTTATTTGGAGATAAGACCTTAAAGAAGCAATTTGGTTAATATTGGGGCAGCGTGTTGGGTGTTACTCCAATCTGACTGGTGTCTTTATAAAAAAAGAAAATTTGGACACACATGGTGATACCAGGGATGCTCACACAGAGGAAAGGCCGTGTGGAGACTCAGCAAGGAGGAAGCCACCTAGAAGATGATGAGGAAGGCCCCAGGAGAACCACACCTCCTGACACCTTGATCCTAGACTTCTGGACTACAGAACTGTGGGACTACAGATGTCTGTTTAAGCACCCCAGGCTCTGGGACACTGTCATGATGGCCTGAGCAGACAAATACAAGCACCATCCAGCTTCCCTGCTCCACCAAAGACCAGGATCAGTGCATGGGGCAAGAGGAAAGGGACAGAAATAAATCAGCTCATGAGGTAGAGACTCTGTGGCCCATGTATTTGTTCCCATCTCAATCAGCCGGCTCAGGGGCGTGGCCTGTGAGTAACAAAGGGGCGGGGCCTTTGAGAGGCGGGGCCTGTGAGTAGCAGACAGGGAGCATCTGTCCTTGCTATCTTCCTTGCCTTCCACTCCAGAGAGGTAGAACCTGCTGCTGATGCGGGTGCGTGTCTGGTTAAGGGCTAGGATTTGGCCACATATCATTCCATCTCATCACACGATTAACACTCATTGTCACTTATAACTTCACTGTCGTTGGAAAACATGTTCTAAACTACTGACAAGAATTTACACATGTTATTTTTGGATTGCAACTGGACTGGCAATATTTGTAGATGTCTTATCAACTCTCAAATTGTATACACTTTTTTTTTTAACTGATGTATCGTATAGTTCAACCTTTGCCCTAATTTAGGCGAATCTTTCCGTAATTTGTTCTAATTGCTGTACCTGTCAGGTTGAGTAAATGGTTTCGGAAGATTTTGCATAGATAAATCGTAGGCTAAAGAAGTCCTTTTCATGGTACTGTAATTGTCTAACAGACAAAACTGATGGGAAACTTTAACATTTTGGTATTTGGGATGCTGTCTCCTATTTGTAGAAAACACTCACTTTGGGACATTGAAATGCTGGGAGTGAACAATGTTTTGCTAAATGAATTGCCGTGAAATATTTTGACTTTTGCAGCAGTCCTCAGTACCTCATAAAAGAAAATGATGTGGGGAGTTAGGGAGGGATAACATGGGGAGAAATGCCAGATATAGGTGATGGGGAAGAGGGCAGCAAACCACATTGCTGTGTGTGTACCTATGCAACAATCCTGCATGTTCTTCACATGTACCTCAAAACCTAAAACGCCGTAAAAAAATATAAAATAAATAAAAGGAAATGATGCACTTACTATGCATTCTTTAAAAGGGTAAGTTCCACAGGCATTGTCTCAACCAATGTAGGTGAATATTTCCAACCAGCTCATAGCTATTAAATCCTGCCTGAGGTTTTATAAAAACGATTTTAAAAACATTTTTTAAAAGCTCACTCTGCTCTTAGCACTGAGCTAGGATGAATGAAGTCTGGTGCTTACCCTTAAGGGACCGACAATTTAATAGATCTGATTCATAGTCACTAAAGAAATTCCCTTTAATGCTCATTATTTCTGGAAATGAAAAGAGATAATCATATAATAAAGTTCTAGGCCAAATGCTAGGCCTATAATCTAGTGTTCCATAAATGACAGCTATTATTCTTATTATTATAAGAAAGAGTAAAAGAAATACAATGGTATACATTTTTGTTTTCTGTCTTGTTTTATCCACTAGTCACCTTCAGGGCAATGCTTGTAAAAGTAATGTTAATGATTACAGAAGTCTATAAATGCCTTCTCAAGTGTTTGCTGACTACAGTATCACCTTTTCTACGGAGGGATTAAAAAAAAGCAGTCACTTTCCGTGGGTAACAACATGCTGATCTTCAAGCGTTTTGCAATTCAGATGTTCTGTTTCACTCTCTCTAACAGCTTGGAGAGTATTTTCATTTTATCTGGTTGTAGGACCCAGGTTTGAAGGTTTAACATATCTCTTTCCCCCCGTCTTCTTGCCAGCATTAACCGAGTTATCTACTGATTCTTCTGTCTTTTACAGGAGCGAGGCCTCAGGATTCAAGACTTTTGGATGTTGTTTCATTTATATTTTTTCATTTTAGGGTAATGCATATACTGGGAAAAATAAACGATTGTAGCTGAAGGACGAGGCCCAGATGATGCTCAGGGAAATGGGGGATCCCTGGCAAGAGTGTGGCCCCATGTGTGCGTGCCCTCTCTGTGCTGTTTTGGTTGGGGTGGGCAGCTCACAGGGCTCACGGGAAAGGAAGCAAGTGTGGTGGGGTGGCTGCGTTGCAAGAATACATTCCATCTGATTTACAAAGTCCTCGCGGCAGCTTTCTGTGACTCTGGCAACTAACTGATCCGGCTAATGGACAGGGCGTGGCCTCGTGCCTGGCTTCCGATGTGCCCCGGCTGTAATCCCACCCCCACCATGGTCTTGCCACACTGGGCAGCCGCTGGCTGCTCCATGCTCTGCTTTCATCTGCTGGGACTTCTCCCACGGCTGGACCACATTAGGGCCTGCTGGGTGGCAGCATGGGATGCATTTTCCACCACGGATGGCCATGACTGAGGGCAACTGGGCCTCCTGAAGGTAGTTCCATCCCTACCGCAGCGGACACAGCGCTCTTGAGAAACTCAGTGGCAGATAAGTGTCGTTTTCCAAACTCCTTATCTGGGTAAGCCCTGTCATGGAGTCAAAGAGGCTGCTTGCCTTTTTCTTTAGCGTAGACATTCCTTAATTAAATATGTATATATGGCCTTTAAAAAATTCTATAGGAGGAGGGACATTTTTTATCCTTTTTTTTTTTTTCCAAGATGGAGTTTCGCTCTTACCCAGGCTGGAGTGCAGTGGCCTGATCTCGGCTCACTGCAACCTTTGCCTCCTTGGTTTAAGCAGTGATTCTCCTGCCTCAGCCTCCTGGGATTTTAGGCGCCCGGCACCACGCCTGGCTAATTTTTGTATTTTTAGAGACAGGGTTTCACCATGTTTGCCAGGCTGGTCTCGAACATCTGACATCAGGTGATCTACCTGCCTTGGCCTCCAAAGTGCTAGGATTACAGGCATGAGCCACCGTGCCCAGTGTTTTTTCTCTTATACATGGGAAGGATCCATTTATTTAATAAGGGACACAGACCACATCTCACCATGTGGCTCACAGGGAGGTGAAGACAGATACGTGGAAGGACAGAATTTCACAGGGAGGATCTTTCAAAAAACCTCAACAAAATAGAAGGCCAAATCTGGAGGTGTTCAGGCCTCATCTCTACATGGGCGGGCACAGCTGGCTGTGGGTACAACGGGGAGCAGGAAAATGGACTTGCAGTAGGAAACCCCCTTGGGCTGGGGGCAGGAGGCCTGGTCCTAGTCTAAGGGCTGGGGAGTTGGGAGGAGCTGGGTAAAATAGAGAAGGTGGGCGGACCTCCAGGGTCTCCAGGTTGGTGTCATTTCCTCAGGAAGCCCCACTGCTGGTCACTGTATAGGCTGGCTTCTCTTGTGGCTTCACACATGTGTCCTTGTTGAGGCTATTGCGGGTGGTCACTGTGACAGTCTGCTGGGGCTTCCACGGTGCCTCCTGGGTCTCATTACCAGAACGTAGCCCAGCTCTGGCACAGAGTGGACACTCAGCGAATAGCAGAGGAAGAAGGAGGAGGCGAAAAACAAAGGAAGGCAGGAGAGATGTGAGAGCCGACATGAGGAGAGGACGGAGGGATGGGGGAGGAAGGAAGCAGGAAGGGACGAAAGTAAGGGGGCTCACTATTGCACCCTGCAAAACTCTTCTCTATTGTAAAACAAATGTCAGAGTTGGAGAAAGTCGATCATTTGCAAAACAATATATTTGTAAAATGATTAGAAAACGATGCAGTCTGAAAGTATGATTTTGGATCAAGTAATCCCACAGTGAGTATAATCACTTCATCACCCACATATTATTTCACACTTAGATCAAAATTCCATGTGTATTCTAAGGCACCTTTATCCTGTTTATACTTGTGAATCTATAAAACGTTGGCTATTGAGTGTCATACGAGTGGGATGGATTAGGGCAAATCTTAATTTAAAAGTCCTAAGTTTGAGTTGATGTACAAGATAGAAAGCAAGCTGTCTGAATGGTACTGTCTTTAGAGAATTACAATTAAGTGCTGACTTCAGTGGCATGGATTGCCTGCCATCAGCCCACTTGGAGTACTGACCCCAAAGTCCTGGGGCCACCCCTCTGTTGTTCTTTGTTGTTGGGGAACGGTGCTGGGAGTATTTGGGAAGCTCTAAATCTTAAGACGGTCTCTGATGTCCCCACGCAGATTTTTGTCAGGGCCAATATCTGTCTCTGTACTATATAGAACTTTAAGAAGAAAAATGTGATATTTTACAAATTCTGTATGTTTCCTTTCAAGAGCTCTTCAAATGCCTACTGCATGTTTAAAAATAAATGGTCTTTTTCACAGATGTTGTAAAATGATCATTGTAATTGGTCAAATGTGTTACAAGTTCTGAGGAAAAGGTCAGTTTCTTGGGCATAAAGCTGCTGTTTGTATGTGAACTGATTTAAGCCATAGGAAGTCTATTTTCAGAAGCAGTTTTCTATGAGTAGCTTTGAGGAGGAAAGGGTTGGAGGTCTGGACAGTGCAAATGAGGAATTACTGAAGGGTAAGTCACTTTTTGGGGAAGCCTCTTTTACCCAGTCCAAGGAAACTGACATTTTTGCTGAAGACATGTGTTTTGTTCTCTGTTATTTCAGTTCCCAGCTCTCTGGGAATCTCAGTGGCAGAAGCTCCCAGGGACCCAGTGGTGGGGGCGGAGTGAGGACTGGATTAAATTCCATTTTATCCCCTGAATTCAGGCCCTTGGGCTACTGAATAATTTTACTAAGAATACTTTGTGTTTATTTAACAGTGAACAGCTTATAAAGCACTTTAATATATATAAGAATCAGAATTTTAGACCTGAAAGGAATATCAGGAATCCTCTAATCTTAGGGATATAAGAATATCAAGGATCCTCATTGCCTTCATTTTGGTCCCTCCAAGGACCCCTCACAGTTAGGTAATTCAGGGTATGCTTAAATTACAGATGAAGAAACGGAAACTTGGACAACAGCAGCGCCTTGTCTGAGCCACGTGACTGGTAAGCAACAAAACCAGGCCGCGAAGGCAGTTTCTCTGGTCCTGAAATCTTGCTGCCCACAGGCCACCTCCCTGCCCAGAAATACTGCCACAGTCCCAGTTGTCTGAAGCCTCCTGCCCACCATTAGGGCAGCTGCAGTCCTTTCCTGCAAATTAAGGAAAACTTAACTATAGACAACTAAATGGAGGACTTTTTTTACCAAGAATTAATTGCTGGAAACTATTATTCACAACACAAAAGGGCAATTTTCCCTGCGTGGTTTAGGCAAGGATTGTGGATTTTGCAATAGGTTTTGGAGACGGAAAGTGCAGGTTTCGTCACTTGTCACCTTTGGCCCATTTTCTTGCCACCTGCTGACTTCAAGAAAAATTTGTCTGAAGATGAGGATTAATGTAATGGCTGATTCCATTACTTCTGTACTTCTTGGATGAAATTTGATCATTCTGCTTTACATTCCTTCGCCTCACCTGCTCAGGAAAGCAAATTGAATTCTTTGAAAGAAAGTTCAGTCCAGACCAGAACACACACAGAACCAGCCCCTCTTAAAACGTAAGGGGCTCGTCTTGGTCACAAACACTGCTCTTCTGCTTTGTTTACATTGCATGGTTTATTCCATTAAGGTCCAATTTCAGGTGCTCAGTAAAACCCAGATGGTTCAAGGCTGGCAGCCCTGAAGAATCTAACCACCCGTAAGTAAACAATTTCTTAGACTAACTTCCTTAAGGATTTGCTTGGAGTTCCCTGGGAACTCCGCTGGCAGAGGACTTGCTAACCTCCAGAGCTGCGGGCTGTTCTTTAGTGAGTCGGCCCATCTGAGCTGTGCATCTGTTTGCTAACCCAGCTCCCCAGCTGCTGATGGGCTCCGTGCATCCTGGGAAGGAGGCTCATCCCTCCTTTAGGGCCTCCTGGAGTCATCGCCTCCTGCTCCTGAGCTCCTGGTGCTGGCTGCTGCTGCTTCATAGCTCAGCAAATACAATATCATCCAAATCACGGTATCCCCTACTCCTACATTTTAAAAATAGCTTTTTGTCCCAGTTTTTTCTCCTTAGGGACTTTTAATATGTATAC
The DNA here is from genome assembly GCA_963573385.1 of Cacajao melanocephalus. Lineage (NCBI taxonomy): Eukaryota > Metazoa > Chordata > Mammalia > Primates > Pitheciidae > Cacajao > Cacajao melanocephalus. The sequence goes on along the minus strand of CAUYLG010015631.1, from coordinate 9,930 downwards.
AGCACATAATTGACACTCTTTGCTGTATCAGGATTTGTAGCTAGAGGGACTAATATATTTCATTTTGTGGTTGTGCAAACTGAGATGCAGGGAGGTTGTCACATGTCTGAGGCTCCCAAACTGGTCAATGCTGGAGCCGAGAGGGCAATCCCGATGTGACCCAGAGCCCAGGACCACCTGTGGCCTCCGGACATGGGCTCAGGCCCTCCTTCCTCTGAGGTCAAACTCCAGTTTCTCTCCTCTGTGACTCCAGCCTACTGGAATCTTTCCCCTTTGAGCTGTTTTTGCCCTTAAAGCACAGGCCATACAAACGAACTGAGGAGTTCTTGTGTTGTTTGAGGACACTGGTTTTCTCCTCCCAGTGAGTCTGTAAGGTCCGTAGGGATTACGTCGTCCACTTCTTCTGTGTTCGGGGAAAAGGCCAGTAAAGCTAAATACACATCTAGGAAATGCGGCTTGATTGATTGTTGATGGATGACCATGTGTGTCCTGGCTGCCACTCTGACTTTAACTCCAGTGGGATAACGGTGTGTTCTGTTGAGCCTGGTGGATGTGGTATGTTCTGCGATCTGCTTGCTGGCGATCCCAATCCACCTCCTCTGCATTACTCTCCACACTCAGCTGCCACCCCTTTCCCCACCGCTTTCCATCATCCACTGCTCCGGGTCCTCTTGACAGCTCCTTGCTTCCTTGCTGCATTCATTCTGTCTAAAGGGCTCTTCCCTTCATACTCGTCCTTTACAGGAGGGCTCAGTGTCACTGCCTATGTGGGAACATAGCATCATTTCCTGTCTGCCCCACAGCGCTATGCATCTCCTGGGTCTAGAGCTTGCCTGCTTGCGTTCGGGTCATTTGTTTGCACATTTTCCTCTCCACCAAGCCTGGGTGTCCCCAGAGAGCCAGGACCTGTCTGCTGTATCTTTGCACCTGCCTTGCCTCAGGGCCTGGCATGGAGCTCTGAACTGAAGTGCTTCAAAATATTTGTTGAAGGGAATGACTGACTTGGCATGCATTGTCAGACGAGCTAGTAGAAAGACAATGCACAGAGGGGTTCGCTAAGAATTCCTGACTGCGCCATAGCATGCTCTGAGCACTCACTGTCTGCAGACCGTAGAACCTGGAGGGGCATGAGAAGTTTCCTAAACTTCTAGAAGGCCCAGGCCCTGTCCTTAGTGAAACGTTTCATCTGTTGGGAAAAACTGAGTGTAAAGGCAAATTTATCATGACGCTAATGAAACTTAAACTTCAGGAACTGCTTGCCCAGAACCCTTCTAACGTTTTATACTAAATTTTGGACTTCTAATTTTATTTGTTTTTTTTTTTTCCTTAAAAGAGAGCTTATAAAATGTAAACCTTCAGACCTGCAGCTGGCATCTGCACCTGGCCTCAGGGTGCCTTTTGGATCTGCCCCAGCAGACGCACAGGAACACGCGAATCACTCTCCAGAGCTGATGGCATGGGCTGGACAATTCTGGAGTAGTTAATTCAGGGGTCTTGCTGAGGACCCCGGGATTCTTTAGTGGATGAGATCTGTGCTCCTTCCAGCCCGTTTCTCTCTCTTTCACAGTTCTACAAAGGAATGCTTTAGGAGAAAGTAGAGCATTTATCCTCAATGATATCTTCCTTAAAAAGACAGAATCACATATGAGAGGTATCTTTAATTAAATAAATACACCATGCCCAGTGCGGTGGTTTGAATGTGTTCCCCAAAGTTCATGTGTTTGGAATTTAATTCTCAATGTAACGGTGTTGAGAGGTGGAACCTAATGGGAGGTGTTTACATCAGGAGGGCTCTGCCCTCGTGAATAGATTAATGTAGTGGCTGAGGGAGTGTGTTCATTATTGCAGGAGTGGGTTTGCTATGAAAGTGAGTTTGAGCCCCCTTTGCACTCTCTTGCCCAACCACCTCCCACCATAGGATGACACAGTAGAAAGCTCCTTGCCAGCAGATGCTGGTGCCATGCTCTTGGACTTGGCCTCCAGAACTGTGAGCCAATAAATTCCTGTTCTGCAGAAATTGCCCAGCCACAGGTGTTCTCTTACAGTGGCACACATAATCTAAGATACACCGTGTGTTTAAATCGTGTCATATGCTTTTCAAAAATTGCTCACGTCTGTTACACCATTCAGTCTTTCCATGTGCCCTGGAAGGAAGATTGAGATAAGGGTCACCATCTGTATGACCAGATGAAGAAGCTGAGTCTAGTGCCAATCACTCTTGGAAGGCCACAGGGCAACCCGAGTCAGAGTTGAGGGAGGACTTGAATCTCCTCTAACTTACAGTTTGTCTTCTTCATGAGCTTCAGAGAGAAAAAGCATTATAAATCATGTATGGAGAAAAGCACAGACTTTCTTTTCCTCCAAAAAGGGTTCCATTGTCAGAAGCATGGGGGCTGGAGGAAGTGATCAGACTGGAAGGGGTCAAGACAGGGAAGAGTGTGTGTGTTTGTGTGTGTGTGTTTAGGGAAGTGTAGGTGATGTGTGTACGTGGGGAAGACTGGGTGGTGTGTGTGTCTGTGTAGGGAAGAGAGTGTGTGTGTAGGGAAGTATGTGTGCGTAAGGAAGAGACTGTGTGTAGGCAAGAGTGTGTGTGTGTAGGGGGTGTAGGTGGTGTGTATGTAGGTAGCGAAGAAAGGGTGGTGTGTGTAGGGAGGTGTGTGTGTGTGTCTGTAGGGAAGAAAGTATGTATGTAGGGAAGGGTGTGTGTATGTGTCTAGGGAAGAGTGTGTGTGTGTGGAGAAAAGTGGGTGTGTGTGTAGGGAAGTGTGTGTGTGTGTGTGTGTAGGGAAGAAGGTATGTGTGTAGGGAAGAGTGTGTGTGTGTAGAGAAGAGTAGGTGTGTGTGTAGGGAAGGTGGGTAGTGTGTGTGGGTGTCTATGGAGGTATGGGAGAGTGTGTGCTGCCTAAGGAGATATTGAAGTCAGAAGTCCATGGGCCAGCATATATCAAGCCTACAAATGAAACAGTGAGGGAAGGATGGATTCGCAGTCAATTGAGGGCAATGGTGATTGATTCATTGACACATTTAGTGTATTCTTATGAACATGGCCGATAGCATGGATTGAAAGAGGCAGCTGTAGCTTAGATGTTTTTAGAATCTAACACCTATTTAATATTTTGTTTCCTAATTTGGTGCCCCTTCTGCAAAGAAACTAAAACACTTCCCCTGGCTTCATGCCAAGTTTGCTATGTGAAACAAAAGTAGTACAAAGCTGGTCTTCCCGGGGGCCCCCATGTGACCATATCTGAGGCTATTCAAAAGTCCGTGCCTGATTTTTCCTAGTGAATTCCAGGCACTTCAGAAACATTTCCTAGTGAATCTTCACAATCTACTCATGACGTAAATGACAATGTTGGTGTGAGCGAGTGTCACACATGGGACAGAGCAATGGCAATACTGTGCTTTTTAGTTTTCCCTTGCACATATGGATCCCGCCAAGGCGTAAGACAGAACTCGATCTCCTGTCTGCAGACAGACAAGTATTGGCAATTTCTTTCTTAGTTTACATTTTGGGCATCATGCCATAGTTGCTTGCGGTAATCATTTCTTCACCCTAGGTCTATGTAAGTTAACGTTCCCTGGGAAAAAAAATGATAATAAAACCTCAAAAGATATTGATAAATTCTGCATTCTGATATGTCTTTATGAAGACGTAGGGTTATAAATTAGGCAAGCCACATCATCGGCTAGAACTACAATCAGAACTCCGGCTACAGACCTTTCTGAGCGCTTTGCTTGGTTTTTAGCCATTGATCCACATCCCTTCTTTAATGGTCTAGTGTCTAGTTTCATACATAGCTGTGTGATCCAAACATTTTCATAAATAGATGCACATCTTTGCGTTCCATTACCAGACACAACTAGTGCTGTGAACCCTCTGTGGGAGCTGCGGCCACATGGCCTGAGAGTCTAAGATAGGGAGGAAGAGAGAGAATGTGGCCTTGCCATTCTGGGGGAATGCGGTGGTGCCATTTTTAGGTACAAGGGGATCTGAGGGTGGAATAAAAAAGCCTGGAGCCACAGAAGGTGAGCGTGGAGATAGCAGTTGAACCAAGTGGATTAGGGAGATGAAAAAGGGAGAAAGATGAGAGGTGGAGGATTAGCAGGAAAGAAGTGTCAACTCTAGAAGAGCAGCTTTGGGTTTTGTGGAATGTGCTCCATGTAAAAAATAACTGCATTTTGATGTCTCTCTCGGGCTTTTCATAGTCGAGACAGCAGCAGAGGAAGAGAAAAGTCCAGAGCCCTAAACAGGAGCATTTTCAGAAGATGTGTGACTCCCATCAAAAGTCCCTGGAGGGTGAGCTGCCCACTGGCCTTTTTACAATATCACACACAACTCCAGTAGCCTGGCTGGGCCACCAACCAGATCCTGGCTCTCTTGTGGCACTTTCTGGGAAGCACTGAACCGCTTGCAGAGGCACTGTTATGAGCCAGTATCCGGCAAACACACAGGCTGGCACCGTAAGCTGCCACGCTCCTCTTTGGAACACGCAGTTAGTCCACGTTGTGCCTCTTGATATTCGAGCACAGCTAAGTGTGTGGGTGCACATCTGGGCACACCACACACCCATACCCACACCCCCCCACGCCCTCCCCTCGCCCCCCCACACAGATGCACACTCCGGAGATGGGTTAGAAAATGTGAAAGTTTAGCTTTGTCCCTGGGTGTCGTTAAAGTATTTAATCTGAGGCAATGCACATTTACAAACAAAAGGACTGTCACTTTGATGCCTGAATACAGAAAGCTGTGCTTGTCGGGCCACCAAATAGCTCCATTTCCACACAGTTAATCTTCAGAGCGTCTGTTCAGGTTAACTCCGGTTTGTACTCTGTAGAGACTTGCTTTTGCTGTTTGGACAGGTGAAAGCATCCACCGCACAATTCTGTTAAAATAATAACTTGTTTGTGTGAGGAGAGAAGCATTCGAGCATGTATCAGTTATCTTTAATGTCTATTTTGATGGCTTTTTATTTATGGAATATCGGTGCGTTTTTATCTGCAACGCCTCTCAGTCGTTTTTCGGAGAGGGCTTTAGATACAAATGAGTGATGGGCACAGCCATGGACAGCCCATCCTAAATTAAATATTCTCTGCCTGATCTTGCCATTTTATTTTTAAAAAAGAGAAATTAGCATGAGTTCATTTAATATCTTATACTGTCCGAGCCAGAAATAATACCATAATCCTAAGGGATCGCCCTTATTTAATGCTCCTATTTAAACCTTCAAACAGCTCTTTAAATACATGTGTCTTTATCTTTGCTTTTTACTTTCTTTCATGTTTCTCTAGGCATTTGACGTTGGAGTCTGTCTGAGTCACACTCCTGTTTTTGCAAGTTCTCCTTGAAGCTGTCCTCTTTTGGGAAGTCCTTGCAGGGCTGATGGTCAATCAGAATTCCTATATATATCCAGGGCACTGAGGGAATTCATCTTCCTTTTTTTATTCTGGGCAAGGGGGACCAGATGAAAGCGGGCATCTGGTCTGTCTTTTATCGAAAATGTAAAATATGCTTTTTAAAACACCATATTGAAACCATCCACGCAATGTTGTGGGGACAGCTGGGGGTCCAGATCATTTGCCTGTCATGGTTCTCTGTTTATTAGGAAACATTGTAGCTCCTGGATCAGCCCTACCTCACTTGGGGATCCATCAGTTGAAGCCGAGTTTTGATACATGTTACATAATGAAGCCCATGGGAAGTGCTCTGAGCATAAAATCTCATGAATGCAATTTCTCTGAGATATTTTCCCTATTTCCCATTTCTAGGGCTGTAGTTAGATGTACTGAGAACTTCAGAGCCTGTTGCAATTTTGGGGATGATTACACCTAAGGTGGGCTCCTAGTCAAAATTATAACATTGGCAAAGAGCCTCCTCGGAGGCTTTTCCCTGGGTGCTCAGAACTTGTTCAGGTGTACCTGGGACCCCACCGTCCTTCCCTGTTGGGCCAGACATTGTCCTAGGCTACGACCCCATAGTTCCCATCCGCTTCCCATTCTCAGTAGAGAATGATCCCATTCTCAGTAGAGATCTTCTTGTCTGTTGGCTCATTCATCATTCATTTAACAAATGCTGAGAGGCTGCTGAGAACCAGGTTTTCCAATCAGTCCTGGGGATACAGAGGGAGCATGCAGTGGCTGCCCTCAGAACATTTACAATGTGTGTGCAAGTTACAGAAGCAATTAAATAATGATGCTGCATCAGATCAGGTGAGGGAGGTAGCAGGAAGGGGAGAGACCCACCTAACGGGAAAGCTTCTCTGGGAGGTGAGGCGCCCGCTTGCAAGGATCCAGAAGGAAACCAGTGTGTCTGGGAAAGAGGATGGACTCCATGGCTCTTGGCCACCTTCTGAAGATACCTCAGCAGTTGCCCTTGACTCTTTTTGTTTTGTTTTCAGGGCACTATTTTAAGGACTATTTAATTTATTGATTTCTAAGAGGCATAAGGTAACTTGGACTTCTTATGAATATATTCAATGTTCAGAAACGTTGATTTTTATTATCAGCAACCACAGTTTCAACATTTCATGTGAACTTTTTCAGTATGCAACAATTTCCTTTGACTTTGTGTTGATGTAATTTCTTAACTTGCCAGAGTTTTGGAATGTTTAGCATTTCTTTCAGTTTCTCAAGTAGCACATCGAGTTTCCTTTATTTCCAGGACTTGACAGCTAACTTCACTTAAATGTGGTATTTGTTGTTGCTGTTGATGCTCCTTTCTAGGTCATTCCTTACTTTGCTCATCTTCAGCATTCCCTAACTTGGTCATTTCAATGATTTTCGGTGAATTGGCCCTATCTCACGTCTCTCTTTCTAAACTAACTTTCTTTATGTTTTTATTTTAAGTTGTTCTGTTTACATATGTTTAGTTCTTAGGAAACTTCCATTATACTTTGGAGTTTGCGTGAATATAAATTCCAAGTAAATGTATTGATTTCTCCTCTTCCCTCATTGATCTCCAACATGCTTCCCTAATTAAATATTTATTGAAGGCCCGTTCTGTGCCTTGCATAATGATAGGCTTTGGGAATAGAAAGAAGGAACGGAATCTTTGTCCTTTAACTGTATGGACAGTAAATAATGGAGTTTATTTGCAGTCTCTTATTCTGTTAGGCAATATTTTCCTTCAGTGCATTTAGTTTCTTATTCTATAGAAATGCACAATGCTCCTATCATTTCTTATGATCAGCTCAGCTATAGGAAGTGATATTAGCTTTTTAGTTTCTCACAAAGACATACAAGGCTTCCCCAAGGCTTTGGCATAACCTTCTTTTCTTTTTTTTTTTTTTTCCTATGAACTAGCTTTTAAGTCTGGTGTTGATAGCACTTGACTGTGTTATTCTGATATTTGAAAACCTAAAACTTACCTTCTTAAAATTTACTAGCTTATTCCCTACTTCTTTTTTTTTTACTTCTAAAAAAAAATATGGAGAGGAAAAAGAAAAAGAAAGTATTCTCACAACATAATTAGCTCTGCTTTTCTGTGCCCTTCAAGTGTTTAGGTCAAGTGGCTTCTAAATGGGGTCTATACAGGTTCTTTGCTGAATGTATAAGTGAATTTCTGATGATAGCAAATATGCTAATGTCTCCTCTCCCCCCAGTTAATACGGTACTCAATAAGGCCAATCTTATTGCCACTACTTGGTGGGCAGTTTCCAAGATGATTCCTGGGACTTTGGTGTTCAGCAAACCATGGCATGGTCACTAAAAACTTGCCAATTTTAATAGTCTACAATTGTTTCACAGTGATCAGGTCTATGCAAACCTACCCCCAGTGCCCCAGGAAGCCGAGAAGCTGAAGAAAGTGGCCAACACATCCATTTTCTCAGAAAGAAACATTTAATGGGGACTTAGGAACAGAAGCCAGGGTCTCAGGCAGTGGCCAGACAGGATGATGGATCCCCACGCCATCACCCCTCAGACCCAGGACTTACACACCAGTGCAACCGACCCCTCAGGTAAAGGCAAGAGTGCTGTTCAAATCTGCCTAACGACAGGATTTATGGTCAAGGTTCTGGTTGTTTTTTTTTTTTTTTTTTTTGAGGTGGAGTCTCACTCTTGTCACCCAGGCTGGAGTGCAGTGGTGCCATCTCAGCTTACTGCAACTTCTGCCTCCTTGGTTCAAGTGATTCTCCTGCCTCAGCCTCCCGAGTACCTGGGATTACAGATACCTGCCACCATGCCTGGCTATTTTTTGTATTTTTAGTAGAGACAGGGTTTTACCATGTTGGTCAGGCTGGTCTTGAACTCCTGACATCAGGTGATCCACCTCCCTGGGCCTCCCAAGGTGCTGGGATTGTAGGTGTGAGCCACTGCGCCTGCCCAGTCAAGGCTCTTTTTTTGACCTAAGGGTAGGATTTATGGTAACAATTGATAAAGTAGAAATCTTAGAGGTGTTCCTAGAACAGGGATTCGTCAGAAGTCACCACGGTGGATCAGATACAAGGTGGGGCATTAGGCTCCACAGTGATCTTCGCGGATTCAAGCTTGATGCTGCACAAACTGACCTATGAGACAGCCAATAAAACATTACAGATGTGGAATGTGTTTTATTTCCTGTGCCAGTCAAGGTTCAGGGCAGAATGCAGAATCTACTTGAGGTATCTTAAGCAGAATGACTGTATATTAATGAACTGGGTGCTCACACAATTGTCATTAGGGCTGGAGAAGCAAGTTCCAGTCTAGAACTCTGAAAATAATGCCCAAGTGCCAGAGAGTCTGGTGCTGACTCCTGGGCCTGTAAGATTCAAGACCACACTCTTTTTTTTTTTTAATTTAAATTTTTATTTTTTATTTTACTTTAAGTTCTGGGGTACATGTGCAGATCTTGCAGGATTGTTACATAGGTATACACATGCCACGGTGGTTTGCTTCCTCCATTCCCCTGTCACTTACATTAGGTATTTCTCCTGTTATCCCTCCCCAATCTCCCCACCCCCAGCTATTCCTCCCCTAGCCCCCCACCCCCAACAGACCCCAGTGTGTGATATTCCCCTCCCTGTGTCCATGTAATCTCATTGCTCAACTCCAAATTATGAGCGAGAACACCCAGTGTTTGGTTTTCTGTTCTTGTGTCAGTTTGCTGAGAATGATGCTTTCCAGATTCATCCATGTCCCTGCAAAGGACATGAACTCATCCTTTTTTATGGCTGAATACTATTCCATGGTGTATATGTGCCACATTTTCTTTATCCAGTCTATCACTGATGGGCATTTGGGTTGATTTCAAGTCTTCTCTATTGTAAACAGTGCTGCAATGAACATATATGTGCATATATCTTTATAATAGAATTATTTATAATCGTTTGGGTACATACCCAGTAATGGGATTGCTGGGTCAAATGGTATTTCTAGTTCTAGATCCTTCAGGAACTGCCACACTGGCTTCCATAATGGTTGAACTAATTTACATTCCCACCAACAGTGTAAAAGTGTTCCTATTTCTCCACGTCATTCTCCTGCATCTGTTGTCTCCAGATTTTTTAATGATCGCCATTCTAACTGGCGTGAGATGGTATCTCAATGTGGTTTTGATTTGCATTTTTCTAATGACCAGTGATAATAAGCATTTTTCATATGTTTGTTGGCCACATAAATGTCTTCTTTTGAGAAGTTTCTGTTCATATCCTTTGCCTACTTTTTGATGGAATTGTTTGCTTTTTTCTTGTATATTTGTTTTAGTTCTTTGTAGATTCTGGATATTATCCCTGTGTCACATGGATAGATTGCAAAAATTTTTTCCCATTCTGTTGGTCGCTGGTTCACTCTAATGATTGTTTCTTTTGCTGTGCAGAAGCTCTTAAGTTTAATTAGATCCCATTTGTCTATTTTGGCTTTTGTTGCCATTGCTTTTGGTGTTTTAGTCATGAAGTCCTTGCCTATGCCTATGTCAGGACCACACTTATAAGGCTGAGAGCCACTGATACATTGGAA
>CAUYLG010015630.1:0-26703 GCA_963573385.1 Cacajao melanocephalus | reverse complement strand
TCACACTCATTCTCTGTCATGCCTTGTTCTCTTGCTGATGAGGAGCTGCAATCCCCTGTAGGAGGAGAGGCATTCTGATTTCGGGTGTTCTCAGCCTTTTTGCACTGGTTTCTTCCCATTTTTGTGGATTTATCCACCTGTTGTCTTTGTAATTGCCGACATTCAGATTGGGTCTGAGTGGTCGTCTGGCTTGTTGGTGATGAAGTTTTTTCTGTTTCTTAGTTTTCCTTCAGCGGATGCCCTTTCCCCACAGAGCTAGGCCTTCCTGGGTTCAGCTCGAGAGTTGTTTTTCATCCATGCTGGAGTGCAGTGGCACAGTCTTGGCTCACTGTAACCTCTAGCTCCCAGGCTTAAGTGATTCTCCTGCGTCAGCCTTTCCAGTAGCTGAGATTACAGGTGCTTACCACCATGCCCTGCTAATTTTTGTATTTTTTTTTTTAAATAAAGACAGAGTTTTTGCCATGTTGTCCAGGCTGGTCTTGAACTCCTGACCTCAAGTGATTCTCTCACCTCAGCCTCCCAAGGTGCTGGGATTATAGGGGTGAGCCACCTTGCCCGGTCAAGAGCTGTTTTTATCTCCAATGCTTTAGGTTCCCTTTAGACCTATTAGTTTCCCTATGTGTCTGTCAATGAGGTGGGCTGTCACAGTGAGAATTTTTGGAGCTATCTCTATCTGGACTACTACTTGAAATCCAGCAGTATTTTTTTCATCACCATTATAAATAGAAACTGAGGCTGAGACACTGGGTCCCATTTTCATTTTCGTGAAGGTGCAATTCTACCCAGGAGGCCTGCAGGCTCTCCTCTTGCAGCTCATGCTTCACTGTCTGATGTGACACTGGAGTGCTGTTGTGGCAATTGGGGTTCTCATAAGTTGTGAGTTGTCAGCTGTGAGTTCTGTGCTGTGGAATGTGCCTCAATTGCAGATGGTAGGGATCAAGAGAATACACTAACCCCCAGGGTAGGGCTAACAGGAGTGCTAGAGCCCAGTGCTCAGGAAGTAGAGAGCCATTGCTTTAAAGTGTACATTGACAAGAAGATAGCACCCTAATCAACCATTTTGCAGAAAAGTGAAAGCCTACCTTCGGCAGGCACCGGGCTTCTAATTGTAAAACTACCCTCAGTCATGAAGATGTGAAAAGTTAATTTTGTTATTAAATATAATTAATTAGCATACATGGATGGCCTCCCCAGTTATGAGGTGAATTTAGGATAAACTATATATGACCTGGTTCTCTATGTTTTTCTACTTTTGAACTAATTATGATGACCATCTTTCTGTCTTTGCAGTCTTTTAAGGAGATTGACTATGATACATTTTACAGTCATTTCATTTTGTAATCATACAGTTGTTTTTTTCTTCCCCTTCCTCCCTCCCTCCTGCTCTCTCCCTCCATCCCTCCCTCACTTCGTTTCTTCCCTCCCTGCCTCCCTCCCTCTTTCTTTTTCTCTTGTTGCTGAAGCTGGATTGCAATAGCAGGATCTCAACTAATCGAAACCTCTGCCTCCTGTGTTCAAGCGATTCTTAGTCTCCCTGGAAGCTGGGATTAGAGGCATCCTCCACCATGCCCAGCTAATTTAGTATTTTTAGTTGAAATGGGGTTTCTTCATGTTGGTCAGGCTGGTAATTAGTGTTTTTAATGCTGATAGTAGCTGTTTACTTTGAGTGATTAGAGAGCAATTTTTTTTGTTGAACTCCCAACCTCAGTTGATCTTCCCACCATGGTCTTCCAAAGTGCTGGGATTACAGGCATGAGCCACCGTGCTTAACTTTTTTCTTTTTTTTTTTTTTTTTTTTGAGACGAAGTCTCACTCTTGTCTCCCAGGCTAGAGTGCAATTGTGATCTTGGCTCACTGCAACCTCCGCATCTCACGTTCAAGCAATTCTCCTGCCTCAGCCTCCCAAGTAGCCAGGATTACAGGCACCTGCCACCACCCCTGGCTAATTTTTGTATTTTAAGTAGAAAATACATGTTGGCCAGGCTTGTCTTGAACTTCTGACCTCAGGTGATCCACCCAACTTGGCCTTCCAAAGTGCTGGGATTACAGGTGTGAGCCACTGTCCCTGGCCGAGAAACAACTTTTTATCAGTTTACTCTGTTGTCTCTTTTTTTACTTTTACAAATCCCTTATTTAAAAAACAAAAAGAAACAAACCAAAAAAAACAAAAAAACAGTCTTGCTCTGTCACCCAGAGACATGATGTGAGGAAATCTCTCTTTCGATTGTACTTTACTTGCTGTAACACCCAAAAATCAGAGCGAGGTTGATCTCACCTAAGAATCTTCCCATAAGTTTTGGCCTCTGCCTCATATTTACAAGACAAGGTAGATTTTGGATTGAAAATGTATAGAAAACTAAGAGAAGGCATTTTCTGCATTGTAAGATGTCAATACAGACATCTTAAAGTCCTCCTTTGAGAATGTGGCTCTTTGAGCTTTTCAGGCCTTGTTCAGTGACCTGCTGCAGTTCTGTGAGAGGATCCCAGGGTAAGTAGAATCTGATGGCAGAATCTGTAAGTGTAAATGACTGTCTTAGGAGTGAAAGATCAAAACTACGAAGTATCCAGAGCCATAACCACAACTATACCTATGTGTAAAAATGTGATACTGGAGTAGAGTATTCTTGTCTTTCCTCTTACCCAAGAGCTACCTCATCGGGACAGGTAATCCAGGTTCTGGAGCTCCACCAAAGCAGCTCCATTTTTTATTTAGAATCAGCCTGCATTGGCTGAGCATGGTGGCTCATGCCTGTAATCCCAGCACGTTGGGAGGTCGAGGTGGGTGGATCACCTGAGGTCAGGAGTTCGAGAGCAGTCTGACCAACATAGTGAAACTGTATCTCTGCTAAAAATACAAACATTAGCCCTGTGTGGTGGTGTATGCCTGTAGTTCCAGCTACCTGGAGGCTCAGGCAGGAAAATCACTTGAACCCAGGAGGCAGAGTTTGCAGTGAGCCAATATTGCAACACTGCACTCTAGCCTGGGCAACACAGTGAGACTCCATCTCAAAAAAAAAAAAAAAAAAAAAAGAATCAACCTGACTCTCTCCTCCCTGACTTATCATTGGGCCACCAGCACAGGGTCACTGGGAACACTATCACAAATCACCTAGGCATCTTTAAGTTATTTGAGAATGTCCAGAGCAGAATTTTATTAGCCTGACAAGAGTGGTTAATTCTACCTCTCAGTGAAAGAGAAATTACTCATTCTGTGTTTTTTCTTGTCTTCTTCTGAGAAGTGTCTGTTCATCTATTGCCCACTTTGTGATAGTATTGTTTGTTTTTTTCTTGTAAATCTTTTAAAGTTTCTTGCAAATTCTGGATATTAGACCTTTGTCAGGTGGTTATATTTCTGCCATTCTATAGGTTGTTTGGTCAGTGGTGATTTCTTTTTTTTTTTTTTTAATGTGCGTATTTGATTTCTCTCTCTCTCTTTTTTTGCTAGTCTAGCCAGCCAGCAGTCTTTTTTTTTTTTTTTTTTAAGACAAGGTCTCACTCTGTCACCCAGGATAAAGTGCAGTGATGTGATCTTGGGTCACTGCAACCTCCACCTCCTGGTTTCAAGCAATTCTTTCTGCCTCAGCCTCCTGAGTAGCTGGGATTACAGGCAACCACCACCACACCCAGCTAAATTTTCTATTTTGTAGTAGAGATGAGGTATTGACATATTGGCGAGGCTGGTCTTGAACTACTGATCTCGGGTGATCTGCCTGCCTTGGCCTCCCACATTGTTGAGATTACTGGCATAAGCCATCACACCCGGTGTTAGCTCTTTTGAATGTGATGTTAGGGTGTCAAGTTGAGATTTTTCTAGCTTTGTGATGTGGGCATTTAGTGCTATAAATTCTCCTCTTAACACTGTTTGAGTTGTGTCTCAGAGATTTTTGGTATGTTGTGTCTTTGTTCTCATTGGTTTTAAATAACTTCTTGATTTCTGCTTCAATTTTATTATTTACCCAGGAGTCATTCAGGAGCAGGTTGTTCATTTTTTTATGTAAATGTGTGGCTTGAATAAGTTAATCCTGAGTTCTAATTTGACTATGCTGTGGTCTGACAGACTGTACGATGTCAGTCCTGTTGTATTGCCTGAGGAGTGTTTTACTTCCAATTATGTGGTTGATTTTAGAAAAGTGCCATGTGACACTGAGAAGAATGTATATTCTGTTAACTTGGGGTGGTAAGTTTTGTAGATGCCTATAAGGTCCACTTAATCCAGAGCTGAGTTCAAGTCCTGAATATCCTTGTTAATTTTCTGTTTTGTTGATCTGTCTAGTATTGACAGTGGAGTGTTAAACTCTCCCACTATTATTGTGTGGGCATCTAAGTCTCTTTGTAAGTCTATGAGAACTTGTTTTATGAATCTGAGTGCTCCTTTATTGGGTGCATATATATTTAGGATAGTTAATTCTTTATCCAATTTGCCAGTCTGTGTTATTGTATTGGGACATTTAGTTCATTTAAATTTAAGGTTAGTATTGTTCTGTGTGAAGCTGATCCTGTCATCATGATGCTATTTGGTTATTTTGTGCACTAGTTGATGTGTTTCTTCATAGTGTCATTGTTCTTTATGGTGTGTTTTTGCAGTGGCTGGTACCAGTTTTTTTCCCCCTTATTTAGTGCTTTTATCAGGAGCCTTTGCAAGCCAGGCCTGTGGAGACAAAATCCCTTAGCATTTGTATTTCTGGAAAGGATTTTGTTTCTTTTTCACTCATGAAGCTTAGTTTGGCTAGATATAAAAATTACGGGTTCAGAGTCCTTTTCTTCAAGAATGTTAAATATTGTCCTGTTACTGTCTTCTGGCTTGTAGGGTTTCTGCTGAGAGATCCACTGTTCGTCTGATGGACTTATTTTGTAGGTGACCTGGCCTTTCTCTCTGACTGCCCTTAATATTTCTTTGTGTTCATTTCAACCTTGGAGAATCTGATGCTTATGTTTCCTGGGGTTGATCTTGTGGAGTGTCTTAGCGGTGTTCTGTGTATTTCCTGAATTTGAATGTTGGCTTGTCTTGCTAGGTTGGGGAATTTCTCCTGGAGAATATCCTGAAGTGTGTTTTCCAGTTTGTTTCCATTCTCCCTGTTTCCTTCAGGTATTTCAATCAATCATAGGTTTCGTCTTTTTATGTAGTCTCATATTTTTCAGAGACTTTATTCCTTTTTATTCTTTTTACTCTAATTTTGTCTGCATGCCTTGTTTCAGCAAGATGGTCTTCAAACTCTGATGTATTTTCTTACACTCTGTCAGTTTGTCTGTTGATTCTTATGTATGCTTCATGAAGTTCTCATGCTGTGATTTTTTTACTCCATCAGTTCATTTATGTTTTTCTCTAAACTGGTTAGTTAGCAGCTCCTCTCTCTAATTTTTTATCAACGTTCTTAGCTTCTTTGCCTTCAGTTAGAACATGATCCTTTAGCTCATTAGAGGTTGTTCTTACCCATCTTCTGAATCCTACTTCTGTCAATTTGTCTATCTCATCCTCTGTCCCATTCTGCACCATTGCTGGAGAGGCATTGCAATCATTTGGAGAAGAAAAGGCACTCTGCCTTTTGGATTTTTAGTGTTTTTTTCATTGATTCTTTCTCATCTTCAGGACTTGGTCTAGTTTTGATCTTAGAGGTTGCTGATTCTAGGATGGGGTTATTTTGGGGACTTTTTTTTTTTTTTTTTTTTTTTGCTGCTGTTCATTGCTTTTTGCTTTGCTTTAAATGGCCAGGGGTCTCTTCTGTATGTTTGCAGTGGTTTTCTGGGGGTTCACTTCAGACACTATTTTTCTGGTTCACTCCTGCACCTGGAGATATTACTCAAGGAGGCTGGAGAACAGCAAAGATGGCTGCCTGTTCCTTCCTCTGGGATCTCTGACCTCAAGGAACACCAATCTGCTGCCTGTGGGAATGTTCCTGTGTAGGATGTCTGACAACCCTTGTTGGAGTATCTTGCCCAGTTGGGTGGCATGAGGAACAAGACCCATTTAATAAAGCACTTTTACTGTCCTTTGGTGGAGGGGGTGCTTTGCTGGGGAGAAGCCCTCTTTTTTGGGCTGCTTGGATTCCTCAGAACTCACAGGAGGAAAAGCTAAGTCTGCTGGTCTGCAGAGACTGCGGTCACCTCTCCCCCTACTGACTCAGGCCTAGGGAGATCAGAGTTCTGTCCCTGCACCTCTGGCTGAAGTTGTTGGAGTTCCTCCAGGGAGACCCCACACAGAGACGAGGGATAGGTCAGGATCAGGCCTGAAGAGGTACTCTGGCCGCAGTCTGCCACCACCGGTGTGTTGGGCTGTGGGAGACACCTCTTGGGACCAAGCTGTCCAGCATCCCTGGCTCCAGCAGGGGAAAGGTGTGGCCCTTTCTCTGCCCAAGTTGCTTAGTGTATTAGGCAGCTATCAGTCCCAGTGCTGGTTGCTGCCCCTCCCCCAGGGAGCTCAAATGGCTTAGACAGCAGGCAGCAGCAGCTGTGGTGCTGGTCACCCCTCCCATGGGATCTCAGCAGGCTTAAGCAAATTTTAGCTGAGAGGTTGTTGGGAATCTGCATGGCTCTGGGGTTGGAACCCTAGGCCCTGGTGGCATGGCTTCTTGAGTAAAATCTTTTCAATCTCTGGGTTACACAGTTGCATATAAAAAGCTTGCTTGTGTCAGTTAAGTAGCACACTCATTCACTGCCTCTTTGGCTGGGGGGTTGGGTGCTCCCATGCCCTGTGTGCCTCTCAGGTGGGTTGCTACACCACACTGCTCTTTCTTCCTCTCTGTGGGTCATGCCAGTTCTCTAGTTAGTTCTGATGAGATAACCTGGATACCTCAGGTGCCAGTCAAGATTCACATGCTATTATGGTCCTTTTGGTGCGAGCCTCTGATTGCCACTTTTTCTAGTCAGCCATCTTTGCCCCACTCTTAAAAAAAGGCTTTTTTCTTTAAAGCTAAACATGTCTCAGATTAAGAGCTGTATCTGCTCTGCCTCCTGGAATGCCATGCGTTTAGTACTTGCAAAGCTGTACTTTTCTACTTGTGCTTTTTCTTCCTAATGAGTTTGTTTTAACTACTTTTTAGTTCTTATAATAGTCAAGGGTCTCTGAAAAATATTTATTCCCTATATATCAGAGTCTCCTCTACGTTCTCAACATCATGGCTTCTTATATGTCATAAGGAATTCTCATCATGAATTGATGAACTGCAATATTAAGAGTATTTTCTTCATGGCTGTGGAACATGGGAAGGTATGGGTACTCAGGATTTCTATTGGGGAAAACCTGAGGTCCTTAGTAAAGATGGAGAGCATGTAATGTTGAGGTTCCATCTCTGTTCTCCATTAGCTCTGTGCGGAACAGGATTGAGAAAATGCTTATTTAAATGAAATGGCATTTATTAACTAGAAAGTTAAAAAAAATTACAGAATACTTGCTCTTTAGGGTGTGAAAGAAACAGTACTTAAAATTATTATTAAAATTGACAATATTGGGAATATCTGCATCTAGAACTTTGCGTAAACTTTTCTTTTTTTGAAATAGAGTTTAGCTCTGTCATCAGGCTGGAATGCAGTGGCATGATCTCTGCTTACTGCAAACTCTGCCTTCTGGATTCAAGTGATTCTCCTGCCTTGGCTTCCCGAGTAGATGGGACTACAAGTGTGTGCCACCACATCCGGCTAATTTTTGAATTTTTAGCAGAGACAGGGTTTCACCATGTTGGCCAGGATGGTCTCGATCTCTTGACCTCATGTTCCACCTGCCTCGACCTGCCAAAGTCCTGGGATTACAGGCATGGCCACCATTCTTGGCCAAACCGATATTTCATGATTAAATTCAGACTGTAATTTACTTTTTGGGGGAGGTGATATTATAGCCGTGCTGTGTCCTTCTCTGTCATCAGCACATCATAGATATTTGTCATAATGCAGTTGATATTAATAACCTACTTGGTTAATAAGCTCTGTGACTGATTTTTTTTCCTGTAAATTATTTAACTCTTCATTATTAAGTATCTTTATTCAGCTGATGTGGATAAACAATCACATTTAATCTGGCAGCTGCCTGTTCTTAGGTTTTCTTTGCATTTATCTTTCTTTGGAAAATGAAAGCTCTCATTTGTTTACAGGCAGGAAAAAGTAAAAAACACACAGGCTCTTTCACTTACTGGATGTTTGACAAGATAACTTTTTTGGACCAAAAACATTGGCATTACTGGTGAGCTTGTTAGAGATTAAGAAACTCAGATTTTACTCCAGATTTTCTGAAAAAATGATCTGCATTAACAAGATCGCCAGTGTATTTTTTTTTTTTTTTTAGAGACGGGGTCTTGCTATGTTGCCCAGGCTGGAGTGCAGTGGCTATTCACAGGTGCGATCCCACTACTGATCAGCAGGGGAGTTTTGACCTGCTCCGTTTCCTACCCGGGCCAGTTCACCCCTCCTTAGGCAACCTGGTGGTTACCAGCTCCTGGGAGGTCACCATATTGATGCTGAACTTAATGCAGACACCAGATCAGCATAGCGCACTACAGCCCAGAACTCCTGGGCTCAAGCGATCCTCCCACTTCAGCCTCTCGAGTAGCTGGGACTACAGGCACGCGCTACCGCTCCTGGCTCTCCAGTGTGTTTTACACATTAAAATTTGAGCAGTACTTTCTAACTCAATATGTTTTTTACATCTGAAAAATTTACACACCTCATTCTCTATGATGTAAATATAGTACTAAAAAATGTATATGTTAGTGTTTGTGCTCTCAGTTTTATACTTCAACGTTCAGAAAAGTATCATCTATATTTTGATGTTGTGGATCTTATGCTACTGGCTTTTCTCAGAGTTAGAGAATGCATTAGAGAATATTTCTGTGTTGAAAGTTATTTATTAATTATTTTCAGTCGGTCCTGTAAGTAAGAACCACTTCTCTTTATTTTTGTTTCACCTTGAGTCAAATTAAAAATTCTGCTCATGGTCACTTGGTAAATATATGTGTGTATGCATGTGTGTTTCAGGGAGTGTTGACATTTATGGATGTGGCCATAGAATTCTCTCTGGAGGAGTGGCAATGCCTGGACACTGCACAGCAGAATTTATATACGGATGTGGTGTTAGAGAACTACAGAAACCTGGCCTTCCTGGGTGAGCATAACTTCAGTAAACAATTTCCTAATATACCCTAATAGTTATTTATTTGTAAATTGTTTTTTTGTAATTTATGCTTTCAGATCTTTTTTTAACTTCAAGATTTGCCTATATAAAAGATAATTTTAAGATGTTTAATTTTGACCTGAACTTTCTACATTCCTGAGCTGATCTGTGTCTTTCACTCCAGATTAGTGTTAATTTTAGAAATTTAGTGGCATAACGTACTGTTGCCCACATCTTAAAATCTAATTGCCACTATTAATTTTTGATTGAGTAGTACTAGGTAGTGAAATTAAGAACTTACAAAATTAAAATGTTTCCTTAATATTTAATTTTTTAAATAAATTAGTATTTTAAAATTCATTTACTAGAATATTCTATCACATTCTTCTTACTGAGCGCACTACTAAGTTGGTAATTGGAGAATATGAGCAAGATTCATGTAATTTTTAATAAAAGAGGTATTGCTTCCTCTAAGCCAGACCTGATCACCTGTCTGGAGGAAGGAAAAGAACCTTGGAATGTGAAGAGACATGAGCTGGTAGCTGAACCCCCAGGTAGGTGAGAGTGAAAGTGAGTACAACTGACGTGACAGATGAGAGGTCATAAGTAAAAAAAAAAGCCAGTCCTTAAAATGATTTGGAGATCCATGTTCCACAGGAAATAGTTTCTGGGAAGCCTGATTTTTTTTTTTTTTTAATTTTGCTCTCACATAGAAACATCTTCTGTCTTACCTTTTTAAAATCGCTATAGATTTTACTTTCCCTTCAGTGATCTTCCTTCAAGTTTACAGTGACGGCCAAAGTCCTCTTTGTGGCACATAAGACTGCAAAATCTGACCTCTTTTACATTGTTTTTGAAAACACACAGATATCTGCATAATTTTGAGGAACTTTATGTTAAACTTTTTTTTTTTAAGTTTGCTTTTTACATCATGTCTAAAATGTGTGAGAGCAGTGGTTTCTGTTCCATTGGTTTCTTTATTGCTAATTTTTCTGCATATTACATTTTGTCTTTTATAGTCTAGAAGTATAGTTTGAAATTATAAAGTATGATGTTCTTCTGCTTTGTTCTTTTTTTTAATTTCAAGATTGCTTTGACTATTCAAAGTTCATTGTAGTTCTATGTGAATTTTAGAATTGTATTTTTTATTACTGTAAAAAATACTGAAATTTTGAGAGGGAATTTAGTGACTCTAAAAATCACTATAGATAAAATGGCACTTTAACAATATTCTTTCAATCAATAGATATGAAATATTTTTAACTTTATTTGTCGTGTCAATTTTTTATTGATGTATCTTTTATTCGAAAGATGTTTAAGCCCCTTGGTTAAATTTGTTCTTAGAAATTTATTATTTTAGTACTATTTTAAATAAGATTCCCTTCTTTTTCTATCTTATCAGATAGTTTCTTTAAAGTGTATGGAACCATAACTCATACTTGTATGTTAATTTTGTATTTTGCTAATTTATTGAGTGTAATTATTACTTTAATTAGATTTTAATGTACTGGTTATGTTTTTTATATAAGGTCAAATGATCTACAAAAAGCAGCTTTTTACTTGTCTTTAATTTCAATGACTTAAAATTATTTTGACTAATTTTTATTCCACATACTTCTAATGTTATGTTAAAATAGAAGCATTCAGAATGAGCACAATATACTTTTGCATTGGTGTCTGTGAATTCGAAGGAGCAAACACCTCTTCAAGTTTTTATAAACTGGTTTCAGAAAGTAAAGACCTTTTGTTAAGCTCCCAGGATAATGGGATGTCCTATGGGTTTGTAGTAGAGAGGGGTTGTAGCTTGGTCACAGAGGCTGCTGGGTCTGCATTAGGGTCCACCTTTAGCTGGCTTGTTACAAGGGAATTGGGTGGTTGTAATTCCCATTATATTTTTGAACAGAGTGAATATTCTTCAGGACTTTGCTCTGTGGGGCAGACTCTAAGGCAGGCTTCTGCACTTGGGTTTGCATATGTTAGGCTTTATATTAGGATGTAGATAAGTTTGGCTTTCACTGAGTACCAGAGAGGATTTTCCAAAGTCACTGCGTGGGTTTCTGCATAAGCAGAACGTGCCGTGAACTGTGGTGCAGGGAGCTAAAACTGAGTCATGGAACTGCTTCAGGGACCACAGTAAGGGCCAATGTCTGCAGGCCTGCCAACATGGCTATAAATGGGTGTCTTCCTCCAGGCCTCTGGAAGGGCGGGATCTCTCTCATACTGTGGCTGGAAGGACTTTGGTATGATTACAGAATTCTGAGTGGGACCAAGTTCAGTGGGCCATTTTCTGTTCTATAGCCAAGAACAAAGGTCCTGTAGTTTGCCACATGAATGGAAGCCTGTCTTCTGAAAAGAATGTTCCTCAGTCTTGGGCATTAGCAGAGTTTTGCAACTCCCTCCCTGGTTCTCAAAGCTCTTTTAAGGGTACTTATTTTGGAGATGGGGTCTTGCTATATAACTGAGGCTGGTCTTAAAATTCTGGCCTAAAGCAATTCTCTGACTTAATGTACCATGTAGCTGTCATTACAGGTTTGAGCCATGATTACTGTTTCTCTCATAAAGGCATTTTTGTCAGGAATGGTTGACAAATTTTCTTGCTGTCAGAAAATAAGCAAACAGGACACCTTTTATTTTTCCATCTCAGTGATGTCACTCTCCCTGTACATTTTTACTTTCTATTTTCTATTTTGATTTTGTCTGTAATATTAGATTCAGACATTTAGGACAATATACTAGAATTTACATGTTATGCCTGAAGTGAAGTAGATAATTAGTAGGCAGGCAAAAAGAAATATAGGCAGGTGAAAAAAGATTATTGGATTCACTCACTTTTGTCAGCCTATATCTAAAATATAACATAATTAATTCCCAAATATTTGTTTTATATATCAGAGGCTTTAACCATATTCTGCAAAATAAATATATATATATATATTTTATTTAGCCATGTAAGGCTGTTGTTTGCTTCTAAAGTTGGATTACAGCAGTTTTATTTTGTTGAAGAATAGTGTATATTTAAAATTTTAAAATTATCTCATTTATTAATATGCTTATTTATCAAAAGTTTGTCATTAGAATCTTTATTTTGTGATTTTACTGCATTTTTTTCTGACACGTTACTGCATGACAGTGCACGGCAGTGATTCAAAATAACCACCTTCAATGAGTAAACAGTTACAGTAAAATCTTGCAGTTATCTACAGAAATTCTTTTTAATGCTTCATCAGTGTTACATACCAGATTTTATAGACAGACATAGTAGTGTGGTCCTGTCTACTTGGGAGAGTCAGAAGGGAGGATTACTTGAACCTTGATGTTTGAGGCTGCAGTGAGCCATAATTGTGCCATGCACTTCGCTTTGGTGACAAAGTAAGACCCTGACTCAAAAACACTGTACATTTCGGGCATGTTAAGTATAGTTACATTTTTTTTTTTGTAATAGAGATGGTATTTCACCATGTTGGCCAGGCTGGTCTCGAACTCCTGACCTCAGGTGATCCACCCACCTCAGCCTCCCAAAATGCTGAGATTATAGGCGTGAGCGACCACACCCAGCCAGTTACATTGTTTTATAAAAGATTTCTGGAAATTTTACAATACACATTAAAGAACTACCAATTTTTCCCATTTTCTGGCACTTTTCAAAAACAATTCTGTTTTCTGTTTCTAAGGGTAAGTGGTTTATATACCTGATAACATCTCTGTTTGTGGCTGGCTCATTTTATTTTACATAATGCCATCAAGATTTACCTTTATAGTTAAAATATTTTCTGCTTTTTTGCAAGCTGAGTAAATATGTTGGTATTTTTATATTTCAAATTATATCCACTGAATGATTAAGTGACAGAAGTTTGTATTGCTTTTACTTATTGGGTTTCAGTAACAATGCTAAAATAATTATGAGTATGCAAATAACTTATGTGTATGCAAGTGACCATATATGTGAGAGTTTATATATGTGTTCCATCTTATTGAATTCAATTTTTTTTTTTTTTGAGATGCAGTTTCACTCTATCACCCAGGCTGGAGTGCAATGGTACAATCTTGGGTAACTGCAACCTCACCATCCTGGGTTCAAGCAATTCTCTTGCCTTAGCCTCCTGAGTAGCTGGGATTACAGGTGCCTGTCACCACGCCTGGCTATTTTTTTTATTTTTAGTAGAGATGGGGTTTCACTATGTTGATCAAGCTGGTCTTGAACTCCTGACTTCATGATCTGCCCACCTCAGCCTCCCAAAGTGCTGAGGATAAGCGTGAGCCACTGCGCCTGGCCCATTCTACTTTATGAGTCTACCTTTTCACCTTTATACTCATACCAAATTGTCTTAATTCTATAGCTTTGTAATGTATTTTGAAATCAGGAACTATAATGCCCCCAACATTGTTTTGTTTTGTTTTGTTTTCAATATTTTCGGATACTTTATTGTCTGTAGAGAGTCTATATAGTCGGGATTGCTGTTTCTGTTGCTTAAAAAATGCAATGAGAAATTTGAAAACTTTGCATTAAATCTGTAGATTGCATTGAGAATAATGCACATCATTATAATATTACCTTTTCAACCTTTCAGAAGGGTATGCTCGAGAGTGTGTTGTTTGCATTTGTAAAATTTTTAGTATTTTTTTCTGTTATTGGATACTCATTTCATTTTGGTAATAGAAAGTAATTTATAAAATTTCAGTTTTTTGGCCGGGCACGGTGGCTCACGCCTGTAATCCCAGCACTTTCGGAGGCCAAGGCAGGTGGATCCCCTGAGATCAGGAGTTCAAGACCAGCCTGGCCAACATGGTGAAACCCCATCTCATTTTAAAAAAAAGAAAAAAAAATTCAGTTTTTAAAAATTTGCTAAGAAGTTTTTTTTTTTTTTGGCCTAAGATGTGTTCTATCAAGAAATATGTTCTATTAGCTATTGAGAACCATGTGCGTCCTGATGTTGAGGAGTGTTTTCTATACCCCTGTTACAAATAATTGTTTGATACTGCCTGAAAGTCCTCTATTTGCTTAGTAATATTCTTGTTTTATGTTTATTACAAAAAGTGCAGTATTGAAATATTATACTGTAATTATGTTGCTATTTGTCTTTATTATTCTGTCGATAATTGCTTTATATGTTTGAAGACCTAATGTGAGATACACACACACATACACACATGCACGTATATACCAATTTGTCATAGGTTTCCAGTGAATAAATCTATAATTTTTAAAATTTTTTTCTTGTATTAGACAGTCTCTCTGTTGCTCAGGCTGGAGGGCAGTGGTGTGATCTCGGCTCACTGCAACCTCTGCCTCTCAGATTCAAGCAATTATTCTGCCTCAGCCACTAAAATGGCTAGGATTACAGATACCTACCACCATTCCTGGCTAAGTTTTATGTTTTTAATAGAGACGAGGTTTCATCATGTTGGCCAGGCTGGTCTCAATCTCCTGACCTCAAGTGATCTCCCTGCCTCAGCTTCCCAAAATTCTGGGATTACCAGTGTCGACCAGTGCCCCTGGCCTAAATATGTAAGTTTTAATGTCCCTTTTTGTCTCCTTGGAGTTTTTACTTCAAGTACATTTTATAAAATATGACAGTTTTTGACTTAAGGTGTAACTGGCATAATATTATTTTGATTTATTCTGCTCTCATTTGATTAACATTTTCATAAAATGTGTACTTCCGTCTTGCCCCTTTCAGTGTTTTTTTATTACTAGATCTTAACTGACTTTTGTAGGAAAAAAAGTTGGATGTTGGTTTTTAAGTTTTTAATGAATTTATTTATTGAAAGTATGTCTCTTGATTTGAAAGTGAATTATATATATATTTTAATAATTTTCTGAAAGAGACTCACTGTTATGTTTTTAATTATTTTATTTGATTTTTACAACTTTGTTTCTCATTTTCTCTTTTTTTGTGTCTTTAGATTTTTGTATTCATATGCTTTTACTTACGTCTAATGCACTTTCAAGTATCCATATAGATTTGTGTTTGTGTCTGTGATATCTTGGGGGTTACATGAAATCTCTATAAGAAATAACAGTGTATTTTAATTTGGTACAAAATAAACTTCAGTTGAATAAAAAATATATCCTCATTACATCTGCCCTGAAATTTGTCATTGATGTTGCTAATGATGTTTTTACACTGTATATTTATTAACAGATGTTCATAATTTCTGTGCTTTCATTTTTCAAATTTTAGAGAATAATTTAGAATGTTTTTTTGCACTATCAAGATAATGCCACAGGATTCTATTTTTGTGTATACTCCTATCTTTCCCAGAACATAATGTATTTTTATTTGATTATATGTTTTTTCTTGAATCCTTTTATTTTCAGTTTAAGAAACTGCTTTCAGTATCTTTTCTGTATAGGGCATATGCAGTGCCAATATACTTTTTCAGGATTTGGTTGTTTCAGAAGGGTTTTTTTTTTTTTTTGTCAGAGACTCACTGTGTCACCACACTGGAGTACAGTGGTACAATCTAAGCTCACTGCAACCTCCACCTCCTTGGGTTTAAGTAATTCTCCTGCCTCAGCCTCCTGAGTGGCTGGAACGACAGGCACAAGTTACCACCCTTGGCTAATTTTTGTGTTTTTAGTAGAGACAGAGTTTCACCATGTCGTCCTGGCTTGTCTCAATCTCCTGACATCATGATTTGCCTACCTCGGCCTCCCAAAGTGCTGTGATTACACGTGTGAGCCACCATGCCTGGCCTGGAAGGTTTATTTTCTTTTTACTTGGCAGGACAGATTTGTTGATGGTTATTATTCTCACTTGATAGCTTTTTTTTTTTTAAATTACTTTGACTAAGTCACATGGTTTCTTTCTGGCCTGCAAAATTTATGTTGATAATTCACTGGTTACATCGTACGATTGTATTTATAAATGACACATTACATTTATCTTGCAGCTTCTAAGACTTTCTTCTTGTCTGTGATTTTTAAAAATGTGCTTATATATATATATAGTTATAATTTGCATGTATTCTAATTTGTTTGTTGAACTTCTTCATTTTCACATCATTTTCCTTCCTTTTATGATTTTCCAGTTTTTTTTTTAATTTTTTACTTCCACAATTTAAAAATATGTTTCAGATTTTTTTTTAATTATTATTTTTCGATTTTCTATAGTGGTCTGTATTCCTGTTTCACTCATTAAATATTATTCAACTTATTATCAGTGTTTAAAATTAATGTGTACTTTTTTATGGTTTCTTTCTGAAAATTATATAATATTTTTGATGAAACTATATTGCCCTGTTATGTATACACCGTAATCTTTGACATTTGGTCATTAAAAAAACTATCTGTCGTAATCTTTAAAAGGTAGTTTTTTTCTGACATTGTCTGAAAACAATTATCTTGACTAGAGATTCTGGGAGTCTCTCAAACACATTTCTAGAATATGCCTTGTAAAAATTTTTTTGTTTAGTTTTTAGTTAAAGAAGTTTGTGTTGTCTCCTCCTCCTCCTCTTTTTTTTTTTTTTGGAGACAGTTTTTCTCCTGTTACCCAGGCTGGAGTGCAATGGCATGGTCTTAGCTCACTGCAGCCTCTCCCTTCCAGGTTCAAGTGAATATCTTGTCTCAACCTCCCACATAGCTGGGATTACAGGCCTGTATCTCCATGCTCAGCTAATTTTGTGTTTTTAGTAGAGACTGGGTTTACCATGTTGCCCAGGCTGGTCTCAAACTCCTGACTTAAGGTGATCCACCCACCTCGGCCTCCATAAGTTCTAGCATTACTGGTGTGAACCACCACACTCAGCCTGTTTATGTTTCGTAATAACCAATAATCACTTGGTACAATTGTTTACTGTCTGTGATACCACAGTCTTTCTGCTGCTGTAAAACTTAGCTTTTGTGTCAGCAGACTCAAACTGTCATTTGAAAGAATACCACTGTTTATATCAGAACTTTATGTAATGAGAGACAGAAACTAGTGTCTTTAAAAGACCCTACCATCCAGAAATAAAGATGTATAAGGCAGTATTTTACTTGTCTTTTAAAAAAGAAACCAGGAGTTGGCAATTTATTTCTAAAGCCACTATGTTATATTGGGAAACAGGAAAATCTGTGTTGGGTAAATGTAACATTTTTTCTTTGTTCTGTGTGTCTCTTTGCATTGGTCTCACCTGGGGCATTGCATACACTTAATTTTTTACAAATGTAATTTGGTCTGTATGTTTTTGTTACATCTATATGCCTGTGAGAAAAATAAAGCCTATAATATTTTGCTATGCCATCTTGTGATGTAATTTGTATAATTTTATAGGTAAGATTTGTAAAGTATATTCATCTGAGTCAAGTTAAGTGGAGTAATTTCTTATTTTTATTTCCTTCAGTTGTAGGTTCTTTTTTTGCCCAAGATCTTTGGCCAAAGCAGGGCATAAAAAATTGTTTCCAAAAAGTGATACTGAGAAGATATAAAAAATGCAGACATAAAAATTTACAGTTAGGAAAATGTGGTAAAAGTGTAGATGAGTGTAAGGTGCGCAAAGAATGTTACAGTGGACTTATCCAGTGTTTGACAACTACCCAGAGAAAAATATTTCAATGCAACAAATTTGTGAAAGTCTTTTATAAATTTTCAAATTCAAACAGACATAAGATAAGACAAATTGGAAAAAAAAACTTTCAAATGTAAAGAATGTGAAAAGTCATTTTGCATGGTTTCACACTTAGCTCAACATAAAAGAATTCATGCTGGAAAAAGACATTACAAATGTAAAGAATGTGGCAAAGCGTATAATGAGGTCTCAAACCTTTCTACATGTAAAAGAATTCATAGTGAAAAGAAATCCTACAAATGTGAAGAATGTGGAAAAACCTTTAACTGGCTCTTATACCTTACTACACATAAGATAATTCATACTGGAGAGAAACCCTACAGATGTGCGGAATGTGGAAAAGCTTTTAACCAATCTGCAAACCTTAGTGCACATAAGAGAATTCATACTGGAGAGAAACCCTACAATTGTGAAGACTGTAGGAAAGCTTTTAACCAATCTGCAGATCTTCCTACACACAGGATAATTTATACTGGAGTGAAACCCTGCAAATGTGAAGAATATTGTGGCAAAGCTTTTAACCATTCCTCTACCCTTACTACACATAAGATAATTCATAGTGGAGAGAAACCCTGCATATGTGAAGAATGTGGTTTAGCCCTTAACCAGTCCTCAAACCTTACTAGACATAAGATGATTCATAACGGAGAGAGACCCTACAAGTGTGAAGAATGTGGCAAAACCTTTAACTGGTCTTCACACCTAACTGCACATAGAATAATTCATACTGGAGTGAAACCCTATAAATGTGAAGAATGTGGCAAAGCTTTTATCTGGTCCTCACACCTTACTAGACACAGGATAATTCATACTGGAGAGAAACCCTACAAATGTGAAGACTGTGGCAAAGCTTTTAGCCATCCCTCAACACTTACTACACACAGGATAATTCATACTGGAGAGAAACCCTACCAGTGTGAAGCATGTGGCAAAGCCTTTAACCGGTCTTCAAACCTAACTACACATAAAAGAATCCATACTGGAGTGAAACCCCACAAATGTGAAGAATGCAGCAAAGCTTTTTACCAATCTGGACACCTTATTTCACACAGGAGAATTCATAACTGGAGATAATTCCTAAAAATATGAAGACTGTATCAAAGCTTTTAGTGATTCCTCAACTCTTACTATACATAAGATAATTCATAATGGAGAGAAACCCTACCAATGTGAAGAATGTGGCAAAGCCTTTGAGCAGTCTTCAACCCTAACTACGCATAAAATAATTCATACTGGAGTGAAACCCTATAAATGTGAAGAATGTGGCAAAGCTTTTAGCTGGTCCTCAAACCTTACTAGACACAGGAGAATTTATATTGGAGAGAAACTCTACAAATATGAAGACTGTGGCAAAGTTGTTAGCCAGTTCTCACACCTTACTGTACGTTAAAGAATTTATGCGGGAGAGAAATTCTGCAAATGTGAAGAATGTGGCAAAGGTTTTAGCCAGTCCTCATACCTTACTACACACAGGAGAATTCATACTAGAGAGAAACCCTACAAATGTGAAGAGTGTAGCAAAGCTTTTAGCCATTCCTCAACTCTTACTAGACATAAGATAATTCATAATGGAAAGAAACTGTACCAGTGTGAAGAATGTGGCAAAACCTTTAACCGGTCTTCACACCTAACTACACATTAAAAAATTCATACTGGAGTGAAACCCTAGAAATATGGAGACTGTTCCTCATACCTTACTACACATTGGAGAATTCATGCCACAGGGAAACCCTACGAATGTGAAGACTGTTGCAAAGCTTTTAGCCATTCCTCAACCCTTACTACGTGTTAGATAATTCATACTGGATACAGACCCTACAAATGTGAAGACAGTGGCACAGCTTTTAGCCATTCCTCACACCTTACTACATATAAGATCATTCATTTTGAATGAAAACCCTACAAATGTGGAGAATGTGGAGAAGCCTTTAACTGGTTCTCACTCCTTACAACACATAAGATAATTCATAATGGAGAGAAAACCTACAAATGTGAAGAATGTGGCATAGCCTTTAACCAGTCCTCAACCCTTACTACACATAAGAGAATTCATACTGGTAAGAAACCCTGTAAGTGTGAAGAATGTGGGAAAGGCTTTAACTAGTCCTCAGTTCTCAACAGATATAAAATGATTCATACTAGAGAGAAACTCTGCAAACCTGAAAGTTGTGACAATGCTTGTGACAACATCTCAAACATTTCCAAACATGAATTGTGCTGATGAGAGATCATAGCGTATGAATAATGTGGCAAAACCTTTAAATGGTTGTCACAGGTAATTGTAGGAAAGGTAATTCATACTGGAGAAAACTTCTACAAGTATGAAAAATGTGGCAAAACTTTTAAACAGTGTTCACACCTTATTGCACAGGAAAGCATTTATACTTGAGAACAAATGTGCAAATATAAAGAAAGTAAAAATGTGATTAATATCTGCTCAGAATCTTACTCTGCATCAGAGTTTATACTTAATAAAAGCATTAAAAATGCAATTCTTCCAATAGATTCTTGAGAAAATACAAGCCTTTAAAGTGAAGAGGATTATAAATATAAAGAGAGTTGTAGTAACTTTACTTGTAACACAGATAGTGTACTCATTTTGTTTTAGAGGCAAACCTGAAGCAATTGCTCAAACTTTGTTCAACATCAGAGAATTTATATTGAAGAAAACTCCTGCAAATGTAATAAATTTGAGAAAATACCATTTATTCAAAAACTGCAGATTAGAAAACTCCTGAGATTTTATGGTAAAATGTATTTCTACAGATTCAGTAAATAGGAAAAAAAATTTTAATCTAAAATCGTCTATGTAAAAAATTTACATTAGAAAGTACAATAAAAAATTAAAAAAAAAGAATACCTGGACATCTGTCAAAAAATATATATATATCGCACTGACCCTTCAGACATTATACCAAACAAGAGTTCTGAGTTTAGAAAATAATCCAAAACAAAATTTGGTACAACAATTATTTGTATATAACACTAAAAGCGTAGAAAATTTTTGGAGAGTTACAATTACATTACAAGTATACATTTTTTTGGGAAAGATTACAGATTTTTTGAAAAGTAATGTTATAATTAACTGTCAAATTACTTCATGCTAAAGAAATTTGTTTCTTTCTTTTTCTTTTCTTTTTTTTTTTTTTTTGGTTGGGGGCAGATGGAGACTTGCTCTGTTGCCCAAACTGGAGTGCAGTGAAATGATCTCGGCTTACTGCAACCTCCACTTCCTAGATTCAAGTGCTTATCCTCCCAAAAAGCTGAGATTACAGGTGCATACCACCATGCCCTACTATGTTTTGTATTTTTAGTAGCAGTGGGGTTTGCCATGTTGGCCAGGCTGGTGTCAAACTTGTGACCTCAGGTGATCCACTCATCTTGGCCTCTTAAAGCGCTGGCATTACGGCTGTTAGCCACTGTGCCTGGTTCATCCTGTTTTCTTATTCCTATTGTATTTAGACATGAAAGCGTGTGACCAATTGTTGCTGCATCAAAGATATGAGATACTATTTTTTTATTACGTGAGCATTTATGACCTCATTTATGAAAGAGAAAAGACATTAACATGTAAAATGCATGATAAAAGTCAGAGTAAAAAGTTTCTTTATGGTTAACTTACAAAATTGAGTGATGCATGAGGTAGGTGTTCAGAGTAACGTTCTGCATTATATTGAGAGACAAATATTTTTAGTTTTAGTTAAAATTAAATTGGCTGGGTGCAATGACTCCCACATATAATCCCAGTACTTTGGGAGGCCGAGGCAGGCGGATCCTGAGATCAGGAGTTCAAGACCAACCTGGCAAATACGGTGAAACCCCATCTCTACTAAAATACAAAAATAGCCAGGTGTGGTGGTGCACTTGGGAGGCTGACGCAGAAGAATTGCTTGAATCCAGGGAGCTGAGGTTTCAATGAGCCAAGATCATGCCACTGTCCTCCAGCCTGGGCAACAAAGCCAGACTCTGTCTCAATTAAAATAAGTTAGTAGTATATTATTTTACTAATTGTACTTTTATAAAACAAAATGTGGTACATTTAAAAATTTTAGATTACCTATGAACTTAATTTCTTAATCTAACGTTTTTCACATGTTAAATATTGCACATTCAGTTAAGTCTTACTATTCTACTTACTTTAACCTAGTCACCCTTATTAAGGGTGTAGGTAAAAGATGGTAACAGTACACTATTTGGTTAAATAATGGATTAACATCTCTAGTAATCTTTTTTGCCAGTGGCTTAAAACTGCAAATACGTTAAGAAATATTGTTCCTTTTGGTAAAATTTTTATTCTTTTTTTTACATTTAAATTTACTGTTGTTAATTTTTGTTGGCACATAATGTTTATGTTACATATATGTATATATGTGATATATTCTGATAGAGATGTACAATGTACAGTAATCAAATTAGGTTAAATGAGGTATCATCACCTCTAGAATTTATTTTTTGTATTACAAACCAATTCTGCAGTTTTAGTTATTTTAAAATGTACAATTGTTATGGACCATGGGTCATTTTTGTAATGACAAAAATTATATACAATTATAAATAAAATTTACACGTCGGAGTACTGAATACTTTTTAAAAAAACTTTCTTACATATTTTTCTTTGAATATGTGGCCCGTATGCTTGCAAACACATACAGACTTTCAGTTTTGGTTTACATAGATTTAAATATACACATCTATTAGTCTAAATATGAACCCTAGGTGTAAGAAAATATGAATTAATTGTGTTTATTTTACTATGAGTTTGTAATTATTTTCAGAATAAAATATTATTATTGGAACAAGTCATTTTCATAAGGTGTTTCGTTTTCTTTTTCTTTTTCTTTTTTTTGAGACAGAGGCCTGCTCTGTTGCCCAGTCTGGAGTGCAGTGGGATAATCTTGGCTGCCTACAACATCCGCCTCCCGGATTCAAGCAATTTTCCTGTCTCAGCCTCCTGAGTAGCTGGGACTACAGGCACAGGCCACCACGCTTGGCTAATTTTTGTATTTTTGGTACAGATGGGATTTCACCATTTTTAGTCAGCCTAGTCTTGAACTCCTGACCTAGGTGATCCATCTGCCTTGGCTTCCCTAACTGCTGGGATTACAGGTGTGAGCCACCACACCCAGCAAGGTGTCTAATTTTTTAGAAAACAAAAATTCTCAAAAATGCTGAATGCAAATCTATACTCTCTAGTTTGTATTGAATTTATTACTGTAATATTTTATGGCTTATGGTTCAGAATCTCCCCATACAAATTCTCTGGTTTTACTTGCCTAGTACTTATGCTAGACCCATAACTTTCTTGTTTCTTATATTTTTTGTTTTATAGTTTATGAAGTATTATGTGAGCTGTTGTGTGATTATAAGAAAAATTTTAATGAAATTAGCCATCGGCCAGGCCCTGGGCTCACTCCTGTAATTCCAGCACTTTGGGAGGCCATGACGGGTGGATCACCTGAGGTCAGGAGTTTGAGATTTGCCTGGCCAAAATGGTGAAACCTAGAGTCTACTAAAAATACAAAAATTAGCCACGTGTAGTGGCGCACACCTGTAATGCCAGCTACTCGGGAGACTGAGGCAGGAGAATAGCTTTAACCCAGGAGACAGAGGTTGCAGTGAGCCAAGATCGCACCACTGCACTCCAGCCTGAGTGATATAGGAAGACTCAGTGTCAAAAAAAAAAAAAAAAAAAAATTTACTTATGAAATAATTATAGCTGTAATTCCAAAATTAATGTATTAAATTTTACTTA
Source organism: Cacajao melanocephalus (assembly GCA_963573385.1). NCBI lineage: Eukaryota > Metazoa > Chordata > Mammalia > Primates > Pitheciidae > Cacajao > Cacajao melanocephalus. The sequence goes on along the minus strand of CAUYLG010015630.1, from coordinate 3,304 downwards.
GTTGAAACATTTCACTTCAACCCTATATAAACCTAGTTTTTTTAAGTGTTTTTTTACTTTTTAAAGTGAACATAAGTAAATTGATTTATTGATTGTGCCAATTTATTTAGGTAATTTCTAGGGAAGCTTCATAAGTCATGAGAATGTTTATATAATAAATTTAGCAGTGCTTGCTGTGTAACAGATGCTCCATAATAAGGCATAAATATTCCCGTTAAGTTTAGTTTGTAACTTCAGGTCAGAGGTAGAAAAGATCAAAGGCAAACAATTAACGTTGATTCTTCATGTGGAGAGGACGATTTTTCAGGCTGCAAAGCTGAATTTTGCTGAATTTAAAAAGAAATTCTGCTTTATTTATTTCCTAATTATCTTAAATTTTGTTTGTCGTCTTATGTGTATTCCAGCCATGTGTGCACCGTAGTCCTCCTTTTTCTGTGTTATGGCTACAGTTTTCTCACTGTTTTCTTCATGCCATGTCATTTCACATGGTATTTTTAGGGTTTTGATGATAACCTTGGTATTTTATAATGCCCTGAAAAACTGGTTTCAGCTGGAGAGTTTGCTTATCAATGTGACTTTCAGATCAGTTAATTATGATAAAAGCATACACTGTCCACGTGCGAGAGGACTAAATCAGTTAGCATGGTGCTTTATTGTTTGTAAAAAGAAAGTCTTACTAGATTCTTACCAAAAGTGTGATAAATATAAAATTTTCTAGGAATTATATAAATTGATATTTTAAGAGAGTTTATGGTAAGTGAAGCATATTAAATTAATTTTTTTAAGATGAAGTCTTGCTCTGTCACTCAGGCTGGAGTGCAGTGGCATAATCTGGGCTTACTGTAACCTACATCTCCCAGGTTCCAGCAATTTTTTTGCCTCAGCCTCCTGAGTATCTGGAATTACAAGCACCAGCCATCATGCTTGGCTAATTTTTATATTTTTGTAGAGATGGGGTTTCACCATGTTAGGCAGGCTGGTCTTGAACTCCTGACCTCAGGGAATCCACCTGCCTCAACCTCTGAAAGTGCTGGATAACAGGTGTGAGCCACTGCTCCCGGCCTAAATTTAATTTTTAACTGTAAAGCACAACTCACATTTCCAGGACGAATCTTCTGTTTTTAAATATGAGTGTTAATGGTTGCAAAACAATACAATGACCTCTGTAGATTTGGAATAATATTTCTTTTCCAAATTGATATTCCAACTTTGAGAAATTTCTCTTATTTTTTAAAAGTTTTTTAGTGGGTGAAGGTTAGTCTGCAGTTTTCATTCTTAGACACCTAAGTGTATCCTCAATTGTTTTCTCTGGAAAACTTTTAGAAATCATTGTAGCTTTTGGATTAAAACTTTTTTTTGTTATTTTTCATGCAAATTAGTTTACAGTGTTCACAGAGTGGCCAGTCATGGGGCCATAAGTAACACTTGCTCTTTTAGTGTCTTTCATACCATTACCTTCGGCACCAGAAACTCCAGGTGCCCCAAGCTTAAAATAAAGGACTAAAGTACATTGGCTCCTCCCATGCACTGTGTTGGGTTTGAAACATGCTGTCAAGTATCAAGTTCCTAAGGTTATGACTGACACATGACAAAAACAGCACAAAGACTATTCCTTACACTGTTCAGCCAAGTTTATGACAAAGATGCAAACATTATTTGAAATACTGTTATCTCTTTATAAAATTTAAAAAATACATTCTCTAACTTGAAAGATAAAATATTTTTTTTTCTGTAAAACAATATTTTGAAGTATATACACGTGGTCAAATGCTTAGCTCTAGGTAATTAATGCTTTATCTCAAATAGTTAACATTTTTTGTGGTGAGATCACCTAACATTGTGTTAGCATTTTTCAGATATAACAAATGCAATATTATAAGCTATAGTCACAATGCTGTATAATCTTGTACTTATTCCTCCTATCCAACTATTATTATGTATTCCTTCACAGACATCTTTCCAATTTCCCATTTTTTCTAAATACATTGGCATCTGGTGGTCACCATTTTGCTCTCTACATCAACCAGATTAAGTTTTTTAGAATCCATGTGTAAGTGAAATCATGAGATACTAATCTTTCTGTGACTGACTTTTTTCAACTATGACTTACTTCAACTGATGTTCTTCAGTTTAATCCATGTGATAGGAAATAATAGAATTTTCTGAATATAAATAGTATTCCATTGGGTATATATACCATATTGTCTTGATTTACTCATTAGATGTTGAACTGTTGACTGTATAATTTGGCTGTGTTGAAGAGTGCTGCAAACTACATAGAAATGTGAATATTCATTCTGATTTTGTTCTGGATATATATCCAGTAGTAAAATTGTTACATAATAGTTTGATTTTAAGGGTTTTTATTTTTAAGTAACCTCTTCAGTTATTAATAATGGCTATCATTTTCATTCAAATCAAAAGTGTGGAAGCATTTTATTTTATTCACATCTTTACCAACTAATACTTTATTTTAATTAATTAACTATTTTTGTGACAGAGTCTTGCTCTGTCACCCAGGCTAGAGTGCCATGATGTGATCTTAGCTCACTGCAACCTCCACCTCCTGGGTTCAGGCCATTCTCTTGCCTGACCTCTCGAGTAGTTGGGATTACAGGTCCCTGCCACCACACTCAGCTAATTTTTTGTATTTTTATTAATTTTTTTTGCCATGTTGGCCAGGCTAGTTTCAAACTCCTGATCCACCTCCCTCAGTCTCCCAAAGTGCTGGGATTTCAATCATAAACCACTGCACCTAGCCTTTTTTGTTTTTGTTTTTGTTTTTGTGAGAGTCATTCTAACAAGTGAGTTGTGATACCATAGTTTTTTTTTTTTTTTGCTTGCTTTCCCTATTAAGAATTGACATTCACCTTTTTAAATATATCTGTTTGCCATATGTATGTATTCCCTTGAAAAATGTGCTTTTTGCTCATTTTTAGTAGTTACTTGTTTATTGTTGTATAGTCATTTAAATTTCTTACATATTTTTGATATTAACCACTTGTCCCATGTTTTAGTTATGCCATGATTGTATTATTTAGTTATTCTGTTGATGTACAATATTCTGTGCAGCAGCATTTTAATTTCAAGTATTCTGACTTCTTTTTTCGTTTGTTCCCTGGGATTTTGAGGTTAAATAAAGAGGCACTGCCCAACCAATGCTATGGAACTTAGTCACTTCTTTTTTTTTTTTTTTTTTTTTTTTTTTTTTTTTTTTTTTTTTTTTTTTTTTTTAAATTGAAAGGGGCCCAAATATTTCAATAATTTTTTTTTTTTTTTTTTTTTTTTTTTTTTTTTTTTTAGG
>CAUYLG010015629.1:0-40161 GCA_963573385.1 Cacajao melanocephalus | reverse complement strand
TTTGACAAACCTGACAAAAACAAGCAATGGGGAAAGGATTCCCTGTTTAATAAATGATGTTGGGAAAACTGGCTAGCCATGTGCAGAAAGCAGAAACTGGACCCCTTCCTGACACCTTACACTAACATTAACTCCAGATGGATTAAAGATTTAAACATAAGACCTAACACCATAAAAACACTAGAAGAAAACGTAGGCAAAACCATCCAGGACATAGGCAAGGACTTCATGACTAAAACACCAAAAGCAAGGGCAACTAAAGCCAAGATAGACAAATGGGATATAATTACAATTCAGAGCTTCTGTACAGAAAAAGAAACCATCATTAGAGTGAACCAGCAACCAACAGAATGGGAAAAAATTATTGCAGTCTCCGCATCTGACAAAGGGCTAATATCCAGAATCTACAAAGAACTAAAAGAGATATACATGAAAAAACAAACCCATTCAAAAGTGGGTAAGGGTTATGAACACTTTTCAAAAGAAGATATATATGAGGCCAACACACATATGAAACAGTGCTCATCACCACTGGTCATTAGAATTCAAATCAAAACCACACTGAGATACCATCTCAGGCCAGTTAGAATGGTGAACATTAAAAATCTGGAGACAACAGATGCTGGAGAGGATGTGGAGAAATAGGAACACTTTTACACTGTTGGTGGGAGTGTAAACTAGTTCAAGCACTGTGGAAGACAGTGTGGCAATTCCTCAAGGACCTAGAAATAGCAATTCCATTTGACCCAGCAATCCCATTACTGGGTATATACCCAAAGAAGTATAAATCGTTCTACTATAAAGACACATGCATGAGAATGTTCATTGCAGCCCTGTGTACAACAGCAAAAATGTGGAACCAACCCAAATGCCCAACAGTGATAGAATGAACAAAGAAAATGTGGCACATATATACCATGGAATACTACGTAGCCATAAAAAACGATGAGTTCGTGTTCTTTGTAGGACTTGGATGAATCTGGAATCCATCATTCTCAGCAAACTGACATAAAAACAGAAAACCAAACACCACATGTTCTCACTCATAGGCGGGTGTTTCACAATGAGATCATGTGGACTCAGGGAGAGAAGCATTACACACTGGGGGCAGTTGGGAGGGGCTCAGGGAGGGACAGCAGTGGGTGGGGAGGGATAACATGAGGAGAAATGCTGGATATAGTCAAAGGTGGAATAGAGGTGGCAAACCACCTGGTTATGTATGCACCTATGCAATAACCTTTCATGATCTGCACATGTACCCCAGAACCTAAAGTAAAATTAAAAAAAAAAAAAAACACTGGCTCTTCCTGAGATACACACTATAACATGTATTTCCTACTCTGTCCTATCCTATCCCATCTTACACCAGACCTTCCCATCTCATTCCATAACTTCTCATCCAATCTTTTTTAACTTCACTAAAAGAATGCTGATCATAACCCATTCATCTGATTTTACGACACTCTACTATAGCTTGAAAAGCATGGTAGACACAGTGTTTTCTACCTTGTTCACATCCCTCAATTTTACTTTTCAGTATGTCTTCTTCTGCAACTTTTCTGTCACCAATTCTATCTCAGATGTTTACAAAAATCATCTACTGCTCTTTGACACAAAAGATAAACAACATTTTTTTCTTAAGTTTATTACTTGCTCCCTTCTCAATCCTTCCCTAGGAGGTGACCAGAACTGCAGAGAATCTGCATTTCTACTTAACATGCGTCCTAAGAGAGCAAGGGCAGTCTCAACAGCCAGTTGGAATAAATTCTGGGAAAATGAGAGGCACTGTTGGTATTTTCTCTCTTAAGTTCTATGCCTTTTTACAGTCACATCAGAAATAGAACATCATCTTCTTATTCCTCACAAACTACATTCTTGGTGATTTTCTGAAATAATTTTTATCTCAACAGTAATTACAAACTTTTAGTATTTGGTTGATTATACCTATGGCAGGTAAAACATATCGTGCACAGGGCCTGCAACCACAGTAAACTTGGTTGCTGGGAGATTAAATCAAAATAGTTACTGACACATGTTTACCAAATATGCTAACCAGTACTCTTTTGTGATTTGGCAAACTTGATTTTTTATTGTTTCTTCCCAGGCTTGCTAATTAGCAACATTCAGAAACACTAATTCACACTAATGAGGGGATCTCTTATGTAAGATACCACTGCACTTGAGCATTTCTCTTTACAATCAAAGACCCCATTTACATTGAGTAGATAATTCATGCATGCTCAGTATCTTAAATTATGTTAATTATGATATGAATTTCTCTAAGAATCTCTATTAAAGATGGTCAATTAACCTTACTTACTGGCTAGCAGAAATGGTGGCAAAATTGAATGGAATAGTTCCTGACACTTAATTCAAAGGAATTTTTCTGTTTTGAGTGATGATGTGAAGCACTAGAGAGTTTTCAAAAACAATTAATATGGTCTCTACTGCTAAAGTTGCTGATCACATATTTAGTAACTGCTCATAAGGTAAAAACCAAAATGCATTAAAATTTGTTTTCCTAGAGGGATCCAAGATGGCCAATTAGGAGCAGCTCTGGATTGCAGCTCCCAGAGACAGTACAGAGGGTGAGTAGCTGCCACATTTCCAGACAGATTCTTATTGCCCACAGACCAGGAGATTCCCAGGCAGAGGAGCCCCATGGGTTGCCAGTGCAGCTGTTTTGGCTGGTGTGGGGGTCTCCGCACAAAACACTCACACAGGTCCAGGCACCGTTTCAGCTGGTGACTGGAGCACCTGGGAGACAGAGTCACCTGTTCAAATGATAAAAAGGGGACTGAAACAGGGAGCCAGGCCAGGAGATTCCTGGGTGAAAAAGCAACATGAATCTCCAGTGCGGCTGTTTCAGTTGGCGCAGTGGGTCGCCGCTCGGGAAATCACACAGATCTGGGCACCTTTTGAACAGGCGACTGGAACACCTGGGAGACAAAGTCACCCATTCAACTGATAAAAAGGGGACTGAAACAGGGAGCCAGGCCAGCAGATTCCTGGGTGGAAATGCACCACAAGCCCGCATTGCAGCTGTTTCAGCTGGCACAGCGGGTCTCCGCACAAAATCTCACACAAATCCGGATGCCTTTTCAACTGGTGACTGGAACACCTGGGGGACAGAGTAGCCCATTCAACTGAAAAAAAGGGGACTGAAACAGGGAGCTAGGCCAGGAGATTCCCCAGCGAAAAAGTGCCACGAGTCTCCAGTGGCTGTTTTAGGTGGTGCAGCGGGTCTCTGCACGAGAAATCACACAAATACGGGTGCCGTTCAACTGGTAACTGGAATGCCTGGGACACAGAGTCACCTATTCAACTGAAAAAAAAGGGGTCTGAGGCAGGGAGCCAGGTGATCAGGCTTGGCTGGGGGCACTCACACAAAAAACAGCAATCTGAAACGCTCTGGATAGAGAGTTTCACGGCAAGCACAGCTGAACCTGGGATGGTCCAGCTCTGTAGGGGAGGGGCGTCTGCCATTACCGAGGCAGTCCACCACTACTGAGGTAGTCCGCCATTACAGAGAGAGTCAGCCATTACAGAGGTGGGCCATCATTGCTGAGGCAGTTCTAACTCTACCCCTATAAACAGGACTGCAGGGAAGGTCACATAGCAGCTGGGCAGAGCCCACAGCAGCTCAGCAAAGCCTCTGCAGGCAGACTGTGACTACGCTGCCTCCTCGCTGGGCAGGGCAGCCCTGAAAAAGGCAGCAGCCCATCAGAAACTTATAAATAAAGCCCTACCTTCCCAGGACAGAGCACCTGGGGAAAAAAAAAGGCATTCATGAGTTCTGCTGCAGCAGACTTAAACATACCTGCCCAGCAGCTCTAAATGGAACAATGGAGCTCACAGCTCAGCACTTGAGCTCCTATAAAGGACAAACTATCTCCTCAAGCAGCTCCCTGAGCCCTGTATATCCAAAGAGTCACCTCATAAAGGAGAGCTCAGACTGACATCTGGCAGGTATTCTTCTGGGACAAAGATAGCAGAAGAAGAAACTGGCAGCAACCCTTGCTGTTCTGCAGCCGCTGCAGGTGATTCCCAGGAAGGAAGGGCCTGGAGTGGACCTCAGCACTACTATAGCAGAGGGGCCTGACTGTTAGAAGGAAAATTAAGAAACAGAAAGAAGTAACTTCATCGTCACAAACTGGACATCCACTCAGAGACCCTATCTGAGAGTCAACAACTACAAAGAAAGACCACAGGTAGATAAATCCACAAAGATGGGAAGAAACCAGTGCAAAAAGGATGAAAACACCCAAAACCAAAATGCCTCTCCTCCTCCAAGGGATCACAACTGCTCACCAGCAAGGGAACAAGGCTAGATGGAGAATGAGTCTGATGAACTGACAGAAACAGGCTTCAGAAGAAGTACAACTTCCGACAGAATAATGCTGGCCCAGCACCTTGGGATGATAGCGAGAGACTACAGCACAGACAACACTGAATTTCATCATGTACTCCAGGTAGACTCAGCCTGGAAGCCACTCCCTTCAAACCTCCTTTGCTACTCAAATATGGCTAAAAGGATTCTGACACTGACTCCTAGATGTCAATCACCCCTTCAAACATGTGGCCAGACCAGAAACCTGGGACAGGCCTGTCCAAGCACTGAGGGATGCCAGAACCTACCACAGCAGGGTCCATCAGTGACGCTTCTGGAGAAAGACATTGACCAAAGGGAGAAAACATGATCAAAGTCGTCAGAATCAAAATGGAGTCACTCGTGTTAAAAAACAAACAAACGAAACTCTGACATATAAAGCCAGGGAAGGCCAAGAAGAGAAGCGTTCTCATGCATAACACCTGCTAGCAAAACCATCACAGAAGACTAAAGAAGCACAGCAGCATGCAAAGGCCATCAAAATTGCACACAAAAAAGACTTTTGCGAGGACATCTGCCCAGCAACTGCCTGTGCGCCTCATCCTGGCATCACCCTTGTTATTGATCCTTGTAGCCAAAGATTAATTATCTCAAGACAATTCTGTAATTGTCCTCATTTTTCCTTTGAAAACCTTTGTCATCCTTTACCTCCCTGAATGTGCAGGCCGTTCATGAGGCACATGCACTTTCACTGCAGTGCTTGGGGACCAAGTTCCCATCACCCCTCACTCTTCCCAAATAAACCTCATTTTCTGTTAAAAAAAAACAAAAACAAACACAGTTTACCTACTGACAGACCTAAGTGATATGATCTCAAGCCCTTCTTCAAATATCAGTTTTCCAGCAATAGACTTGACTTCAGCCTTAAGTTAGCATGTTTTGTGTCAGCGCCTATTGACATTACCACCGACCACAGTTCAGTTATTATTCCTATCAGCCTCTGAAAATATCATCCAGATTGGACAAAGACCTGCAGCATTCCAGTTTACAACTAGATTCACTCTTCCAGAACCCCTTTGTCTTCCCCTGATCCTGTTCAGCGTCTTCAGCTCTCTGTGGAACATGAAATACCAGGAAAAAGTTGATTCTCCTATAAAAATCTCTTTTCGTATGGCACCAGGATATTTACCTGAGAGTACCTCTGCAGTGGGAGAAAATCAGGGTAGATGCCAGGAAGAATGCTGGGGCTACTCCATTCCCCAAGGAAGGTTGCAGCTGGTTAGTCATCTAGGAGTTTACAAGTTCATACTCCCAGGATTCTGAAAACAACAATTTGGATAATTTGAATACCTGAGCCTGAGCCATAGACAATTACATTTCACTGGGCTCAGGAGGACAATTACCTCAAGCAGGATAATCAGGCCCGCCTGGAGCAGTCACCCAGCACAGGATCTCAGTGACTTAGGTGAGAAGTTGGTAATGAGGTCAAGGAAGGGTTCTTCAAGTGGCCCCACTGCCTGCAGCCAATGGGCCTACTTCTAGGTATCCTCTACTTGTGTTTTAATAATACCTGAGATATTTATTCAGGTACAGAAAGAGGTGTTGGCAATCACACGCACTGCTCCCAGTTAGAATGAAAAAGAGTAATTATGTTGTCTGAAACAATCTTCCCGAAGGAGTTGAGGGAAATCTTCTGGGCAGCCACAACGGTGGCTATAGAGGCACTATCTGCCATAGGCAGGGAGAGGTTTCTTATTTTTCATGAGCACCAACTCCTATATATGGTACGAAAGATCTTAGGACATAAAGATCTTAGGACATGGACAGTTACAACTCCTGGCAGGTCCCTAGTAAGGCTGGTGTGCATACAGCATTAGGCTGCTGGCCCAATGGTGTGTTTCATTCTCAGGGGTGGTATCTAGGGGCAACCCTAACACACCCAATGTGCAGGATCCCACCACCCACCAGCTATCCAGGCATGCCATTGCCCACCCTATATCTGTATAATCCCCAGACCACCCTCAGAGAAAGATGTAGGTGTAGCTCTCAGGTGCATGCAACACCCCTTCTCCATTTTCTTGTTCAGTGACCCGTTCGTGGGTGTGGAGGCATTGGTGTTTACCATCCGAGTCGAAGCCTGTTACAGGAGCTTAGTTTCTACCACACAGGGTTGTTCATGAAGCCCCTGCACAGATGGCTAACAACACTCCAGTCTTTCATCATCACCAGTGGGACACTCCTCATGTAATCAAAAGTGTGGTGCATCAAAGTGCCAGCCCACCAAGGTTTGGTTAGTTGTGATTGTGGCATTTTCTCACAGTTGGTTGAGTTAAAACAGGGCACCTCTGCTTCCCTCCCATGTTCAGTGACCCGGTAAGCCACTCAAGTTCTGCTAGTATACACTGTCGTGTTAGGTATACTGGTATAGTTTGTCACTGGTAGGATGAGAGGGTCACTCTAGTTGGTGACAGGAGGTCCAGGATGGCAGATCCAGCAGGACTTCATCACGTTACTCTCAGTGGCCATAGCTTGGGAGAGCCTAAGGAAGGCTTTATGCTTCCAGGTCTCTCCTGCCTTGTCATTGTGAAAAAAAGCATATTGACAGATTAGTGCCCCTCCCTTTAACCTTCTTAGGAACTCAGGTGTTCTCTACCTATCAGGTAGGTGTTGGGCTGAGTTGGGGTAGCAACCCAGTGTGTTTATACCAGTCCCTGTTGATCGACCCAAACCTTTCAGCTTCAGTTGCCCAGTCTAAAAAGGGAGGTCACAACCTGTACAAACTTGACATGTTGCACACCTGACTGGAAAGGTCAGCTGTCTCTGGCACCACTAGAGGGAACCTAGCACTGTGGTATTCCTTGGTCCTGTCCCTTACTCTTTCCGAAGGATTCATTTTCTAAAATGATATTTAATTAAATTTAGAGTCAGTATTTAGCAGCTAATCATCATATGATCTTGGGTGGGCACTGAAGATAATTAGAAAAAAAGAACCCACAAATGGGAGAGGTGAATATAATGTTGTTGCAGTCTCGCCAATGCACCACAATGTAGCAGTCTCTGGTTGTGAGGTATTACCTAGAGTGTTTTGTCTCACAACCAAGAAAATTAAGGAGTGTGGATTCAAAGGGTGAGGTTGAAGTGAAAATTTAATAAGCAAAAGAAGAAAGCTCTCCACAGCACAAAGGGCCTGGATGGGTTGCCGTTTTTACAACTGAATTCAAAGCTTTTATATAATACTTCGTCATGCCCTACCTGCACAGATGTCATATTGGATTCTTTTCCACTTTGCTGTCCCTAACATACTAATTCCTCACCTTGCCACTAACAGCCTCTACTTCCTGAATTTTGCACTTATGCCTATGTTGGCATGGGTGAATGGGGCCCTCAAGGACCTACCTTCCTACTTCTGAATCAAGACTTGAGGCAGTTTTACTTTTAGTTTTTCTTAGAACATCAGCTATACCTTATTGTTGCTACAATACTGTCACCAGGTGAAAGGTAAGCTCTACCTAGAGCTAGAAAAATACAAAACCTGGCCAGGCATGGCGGCTCACCCCTGTAATCCCAGTGCTTTGGGAGGCTGAGGCGGGTAGATCACAAGGTCAGGAGTTCAAGACCAGGCTGGCCAAGATGGTGAAACCCTGTCTCTACTAAAAAAGCAAAAAAAAAAAAAATTAGCCAGCGTGGTGGCAGGCACCTATAATCCCAGCTACTGGGGAGGCTGAGGCAGAGAATCACTTGAACCCAGGAGGCAGAGGTTGCAGTGAGCCAAGATCACGCCATGGCACTCCAGTCTGAGTGACAGAGTGAGAATGTCTAAAACAAACAAACAAACAAAAACTTTACCTCTGCCACCACCCTGAATTACTAGCACATAAAGTTCACAGCAGGAGCTGAATAATAACAGTTTTGCCATGACCATGACACATCTGCTTTAAATTCCCACTTCACTGTTTCCTAGCAAATATCTTCTAACATTGGCCTCCATGTGACCAGTTTCAGGCTAATCTTCTTACAGTCCCCAGGCAGCCTTGAATTTCCAGTTCTACAACTTCTTGTCATGTTTCTTCATCTTCTTAATTCAAGACCTAGTTATGTCTCTTGCATAAGATATTTTATCATTCTGTCGTTCTCCATCTTTTCTAGACCACTGTAGGTTACATTTCTTCTAAAGTTTTACAATTTCTATATTTACTAATCACTTTATCTTTGCATAGCCCTGAATTGTAACAAAAACATTTCATATGTTCAAAAGTTTAATTTGTAAATATTACATAAAAATTTGCCCTATTTTGCTAACAAAATCTTTGCTAAAGAAAAACATTTCTTTGTTTCTCACTAAATTCAGTCTCTTCTACTGTGTATTATGGCTGCTTATGGCTCTCTCTCTCTCATATATAAATGTATACAATAGATATTGATATATATAAAGTGTATATATAAAAATGTATATACACACACGTATATACACACACACACACACATATATATATATATATATATGCTATTCTAGCAAATTAATCAAACTTGAGGAGAGAGTCATGTGGGAACTCCTACTTTACAGCTGGTTCGTCAGAAGCTGAGGTACAACCTGGGACTTGCCACTGGCATCTGAAGTGGAAGACAGTCTTGGACTGAGCCCTTAACCTGTGGGATCTGATCCTGTATCAGGTAGATAGTGTCAGAGCTGATCTGAAGTAGAGAACACCCAGCTGATGTCCGCTGGAGAACTGCTTGGGGTGTGAGAAAACAACCCCTATATATCCAGTGGCATAAATGCTGTGTTGAGTGACTGTGTGAGAGAGGAAAAAAACAGTTTGTTGTTTTTGCCTCAGAAACGCAAAATGATCCTCTGACAAGTGATGAAGAAGAATGGGAAGACGTGAAAATCCAAGCAAGAAGATCTTAGGGGAAAACAACTCAACATCTAAGAAGAAATGAATAGGGATCAGTTCCAAGAAGAGATAAAGAGGTATGTATGTTTCTGTAAATTCCTGGAAGAAGAAGAGCTCTTGTATCACGTGGGGAGAAGGATATGTGGCCGCTGTATCCGTCTCCCTAGACACTTTCACAACTGTCATGCCTTCTCTAAATGACCAGAATGTGACTTCCAGTGCCTTCCCCTCTTGCTGGTTCTCTCTCACTTACCTGGATGGGTTGGACTGTGGATTTCATCTTCTAACGTCCATAGTGGTTCTCCTTGTTCCAACTTGGAGAGGGCATCAGGTTTGCTGGCTCAATATACTGTTTGTGGGAAATGGGAGAAGACTTAGGCTCACTGAATCGCACTATGTGTCTCTGATGATAGGAGAAAGGTACATGTTAGGGACGGTGTAATTTGCATGTCGGCAAATTAAAGGCTTTTTTTCTAAGATGAAGGAAGATTATACCTCCTCCTCTGGGACCAGAGAGGGGCCTGAGGATCTGCTATATGGGAGCACAGCAAACACATACCAAAGCTTCCAGAAGCTGCAAAAGCAAAGGCCACTGACTGGGCACCCTCTGAGTGACACAGGCAGCTGTCCTCACCCACTGACACCACGTTGCTGCAGTTTTCCAACATCACATCCCAGTACAGATGCTTCTGAGCAGGGCTCAGGAGCTGCCACTCCTCCCAGGTGCAGTCCACAGCCACATCCTTCAGGGTCAGTGATTCCTGTAATAGCACAGTCCTGCTTAATATGAAGTGTTTCTCTTTTATTGACATGGAAGAAATATTAAGTCGTTCTGCCCATTTTCACCATATAAGCTGCACCTGTACAGTATACTGTCCCTCAGTATTCTCAATAGATTGGCTTCAGGATGCCCTGCATATGCTGAAATTGTGCATACTCATGACCCACAGTTGGCCCAGTGGAATCTGCTATGGCATTCTATATACGTGGGTTTCACTCCTGAGAATACTATATTTTTGATTTGAGTTTGGATTCACTTGAACACCATTTTAGTGACCTGTTCACGGAGCACCTTTCAAAGCAAACCTTGCATTTTTTAGGAAATTACATTTATTCATAGATAAACGCACACTGCAGCAAGGCCGGGTGTATAGGCCATGGTGCCGTAGGCTCCTGATAAAGTGTGTTCATTAAATCCTACTTGGTATAGTCCCATATAGGACTCAGAATAATCATATAGAAACAGCCACATAAAACTTGCCTACGTATCTTAAGAGATACACAAAGCTTTTCCGCCCGTGGATGCCACCAAAGAAGCCCGATGGCTCACGCTTGTAATTGCAGCACTTTGGGAGGCCAAGGTGGGTGGATAATGAGGTCAGGAGTTTGAGACTGGCCTGGCCAACATGGTGAAACCCTGGCTACACTAAAAATAAAAAAATTAGTGGAGAGTGGTGGCGCGCACCTGTAATCCCAGCTACTCCAGAGGCTGAGGCAGGAGAATCTCTTGAACCCAGGAGACATAAATTGTGGTGAGCTGAGATCGCGCCATTGCACTCCTGCCTGGATGACAGAGCAAGATTCTGTCTGGAGGGTCGGGGGACACTCTGATACCCAAATGCCCGGAGAGACTGGTGTTAAAGCAAACGAAATATTGCCTGAGAAGGACTCCATACTTCCATATCTGAGTCTGTGGATGAACTGCAATCTAGCTTAATAGACAAAATTGAAAACCGAACTTATTCCTATGGACCTGTAACAACAGCTGAGTGCTGGCCAATCCCAGCAGCCATACTCATAGAATACTGAATGTTCAAACTGCCTTCAGGTAAGGCAAACCAATCTCACTGTTTCTCTACCTCGCTTCCGATTCCTGCATGTCACTTTACCTTTTTTGTCTATAAATTTGTTCTGATCACGAACCACCCCTGGAGTCTCTGTCAGTCTGCTGTGATTCTGGGGGCAGCCCGATTCGCGAATCGTTCATTGCTCAATTAAACTCCTTTAAATGCAATTCGGCTGAAGTTTTTCTTTCATCACTGATTTGAGTAATAATAAAACTCCAGTCTCCCCGCGCAGCGGCTCTGCATGAATTACTCTTTCTCCACTGCAATTTCCCTGTCTTGACAGATCGGCTCTGTCTAGGCAGCGGAGAAGGGGAACCCATGGGACGGTTACAGTTTCACAACTTAACCACCAGCCAGCCGCCTGGGCTGGTAAAAGATCCGATTTTTTAAGCCTCTGAGCCCCACAAGCCTGGACCTTCTTTTTTTTTTTTAACTTTTTTTTTTTTTTTTAAAGATGGGGTTTCACCCTGATGGCCAGGCTGGTCTTGAACTCCTGACCTCAGGTGATCCACCCACCTCGGCCTCCCAAAGTGCGAGGATCACAGGCGTGAGCCACCCCGCCCGGCCCTGGACCTTCCTTAAACACAACACACATCCCTGATTCACCCCAAAACCTACACCAGACACCCTCGTACGCTGCCCAGCACCCTGCCCAGCACCCCGGCTTCCTCACCGACTTTAAACTGCAGCGTTTGGAGTGATAATAATGGGGTCGGTGATGAAGCCGGGGTGCTGCGCAGCGTCCCTCTACAGTTCTCGATGCAGTAATCGAGAGCCCTACTGACAGAGTGACTCTCAGAGACCCCAAACTCTCACGCTGAGTCTCAGTGGCTGAACTCGACAGACCTTTAAGGCTCTCCCAAGCCGGACAGCAAAGGCAGCCCAACCGCCCAGGCCGCCAGCTCTCCCCACAGGCTCCTCAGAAGCCTCCTGCCTCGGTTTCTGGCCCTTAAGCCCGGGCACTGGCACTGACCTACGGCGGCCGACGAGGGCGCGAGTCGATTTTGTCTCGCTAGGACGATGGGACTCGGGCCGCCCTTCCGGGGAATAACATGTCCGCGCCCTGCGCCAAGGCTCCCTGGGCGCGGCTATCTTGGTAGATCTGACTTACAGAAGGGATGGCTCTCCTGAAACAAAAATCTGAAACGCAGTAAAAATTTTCTGGAGTTCATCTGAACAAACAGCAGTTCATGAATTGGAAAACATCAAACCAAAAGAAGTTTCGTGCTCCTGTGCTTAAAGCATTAGACGCAAGTATTCATAGGGTGAATGAGGAAGTAAAAGAAATTATTTGATTAGTTACAATTATATAAATGGATTTTTTAAAATTTGCCTTGGAAAGTCCCTGATGACATAATGGTACGTGAGTTGGCTGCGTTTGATCATTTGAGATTGAGTTTTGTCTTTCCCTAACACAACCATTTACCAGAAATACTCAAGTGAGTTGTTGCTTATGTTTGTAGGTTAAGCAGGTTAAGGCTGTTTTTAAGGCCTAACGCGTTTTGTTTGCTCAGGAGTTTTTCAAGTCCGGTCTGCATTTTAATTTTGCTTTGACACTGGAGACAGTGAAACGGCACTGATGTGTTCCCTCTCCTGACACCTCAACCCTTGCACTGTGAGGTTGGAAGGAACACCAGCAACACTGCATAAACCACACAGATATTCAGAGGCTCAAATGGAACCAAGGCCAGCACAGTGCCAGCTATGTCTACCTCAGCTGGGGAGAGGTGACTGCACAATTTTTTGATCCACCTTATCAAAAAATTTTGTTTTTGATAAGGTGGATGACTGATAGGAGAGAGGGGAGAGGAGGAAGGGGTTGTTTGTGGCGAACTAGAGAGCTAGTTTTTTTTTAAATAAGGAAAGGAATGTGAGCTGGTGCTAATGCCACTGGGTGCTGTGGCATGCATGGGCATGTAAAGTTAGAAAGTAGAAAAGGAGAAGAAAGGGTGTGGGGGGTACTGGGACTTAAAGAATAAATTTATTGACTGGCTACTAGGAAACTGTCAGAGGAAACCCACTGAGCCTGGCCATCTTAGTGGAATTTCAGTTGTCCCTATAGCAGAGAATATACTTTGAGAAACGGGGAAAAAATAGGCCACTTAGCTTGGGTAGTCAAGGCTCATGGCAAGCCGCTGCATCTCAGCTAGTGATTTCAAAGTTGTGAGTGAGGAGATATATGTATCGTATATATATTCATATTATTCATAATATTCATATATACATATTATTCATAATATTCATATATATATATTCATATTAAAGGTTGCTTTTTGCTTCAGGCCTGTTTGGAAAACACCAAGTGTAGAAATTTGAAATTGTGTTCTATGAAAAAAACTGAATACAAAAGCCACTATCAAGGTAGGAGGTGGGAGCTGACTCCAGAAGCTGGGCTCTAACACCAGACCAAATTGAGGACTAGCTAAAACAGCAACAGGCAGAAGCAGCTTTTCAAAAGTGTGTTAGAAATAAGGCTTAGAGTTGCAAGGAAAAACGAGTACTTAGACAAAGGATTTTTTAGTAAAGCAAATTTATTTTTGCACAGGAGGGTGCTTTTTGTAAGGCTGGTTGCTACGAGACCACAAAGAACAAAGGAGAGTAGAAGTTTTTATTTTTAACGTAACTCCTGCCCCTGTATCCTTTCCCCACTGGCTGGGGTCAGACTGCGCAATTTAAACTAGACTTGATTGGCTAAACATTTAAATTTTGTTTTTGATAAGGTGGATGCCTGATGGGAGAGAGGGGAGAGGAGGAAGGGGTTGTTTGTGGTGAACTAGAGAGCTAGTTTTTTTTAAATAAGGAAAGGAATGTGAGCTGGTGCTGATAATGCCACTGGTGCTGTGGCATGCATGGGCATGTAGTAAAGTTAGAAAGTAGAAAAGGAGAAGAAAGGGTCAGTGGGGGGCACTGGGAATTAAAGAATAAAAGGTTGAGCGGGCTGTTTGAAGAGAAATCTTGCCATATTTCACAATAAGACATAGTATGCCATGTCAAGTTTACCATTTCCATGGTAACACCTGGCAGTTATTGCCATTTTCCATGACAACAAGCTGATGACCTGAAAGTTATGACCTTTTTCTAGAAATTGATGTATAATCCACCCCTTACTTTGCAAATAATTAAAAGTAGGCAGAAATATGACTGAAGAGCTGCCTCTGAGCTGCAACTCTAGGCACATTGCTCCGCAAGGAGCAGTATCTCTGCTGCTGCTGTGCACTGCCACTTCAATAAAAGTTCCTATCTAACATCACTGTGGGGCCCCTAAATTCTTTCCTGGGTTAAGCCAAGAACCCTCCTGGCCTCAGCCCCAATTTGGGGCTCACCTGCCCTACATCATTATGATGGCATCATCGGATAAGCAAGGAATCGCACACAACCATTCTTTCCACGATGATGTAATCAAACCTGCAGTGCCTTTGCTTGCAACTGAGACTATGAAAGAAGACCATTGTATCTTTGTGCTGTTTTGCGAATTTCTTGTGTCTGCCCCTTTCTGCTCCAGTCTTGCATCTCTCTGTGCCTCAGTTCAAGCTCCTTTCAGCTATAGCAGCAGTGAACTATGGCAGAGACAAATCAAACAGTCCCTAAATTTTGTAAGGCAATGTAAATCAGTCAACCAGAACTTTATACCAGTGCTCTGTCATAAGTGATGCAAAGTCTGACATAACTAAGTCCATGTTTGTCTGTGCCTTTCAACAAGGTCAGATTTTTACTGATGCTGTTTCAATCATAAAAGCCACAAGCTACATGGATTTCCCGCAGAGGCAATTCTCCTTAGGACTACCTGTTCACTCAGTAGTCAGAAACATGGGCACACAGGCTCAAGCTACTCTATAAGTCAGTCAATAGAGCAAACCATACATAATAGTATATTTAATCAATATATAAATGTTAAAGATTAAACATTACATCAAACAAAGTAAAATTTAACAAGAGAAACGGGGTAGGAAAAAGTTCAAGGAGAGCTACATGGACAAAGAGAATGTCCTCCCTGATCTGGGTGGATGTCAACATCTTGAAGAGTCTTTGATGTGGGCATAGCCTTTGGCAGCAAATACTGGGTACTTACTGCAAGTGACAGCAAGATAGTGCCTATTAAGACCGCTGCTTCAATCTTGTGAAGTCCTGCTCTTTTTATGGCCAGAGTCCTCAAGTGAGGACTTATATAGAGAGTGCCTGTTTATGTCCTTATCTGGTTGGATGCAATATTTATTGATTAGGCAAAACATCTGGTCCAAGTTGGCATGAGACCTTTTGAAATGTAAGATGAAGTCTTTTTGTAAAATGGAGTTAGTTATGCCAAGGGTGCTCTGTACATGTTGGGAACTCAAAACAAACAATTCCCCATTTTCCTTTTTTTTTTTTTTTTGAGATGGGGAGTCTTGCTCTGTTGCCCAGGCTGGAATGCAATGGCACAATCTCAGCTCACTGTAATCTCACGACCCACTACCCTTGGCCTTAATATTTTCTATTATAGTTTATGCTAAGTCTTTTTAAAGAAATTCTTCCTCACATTAAAATCATAAAGACATTCTCTTGTATTTTCTTCTAACACTTTTAGGATTTTGTTCAATTCAGGGTTCCAGGGGTTAGCAAATTGCTGCTCATGAGCCAAATCTAGTCCACAGTCTGCTTTGCCCTTGAGCTAAGATTGGTTTTTAATATTTTTAAATAGCGAAATAAATAGAGTTTGCAAGAGATCATACGTAACCTGCAAAGCCTGAAATACTTACTATCTGGTCTTGCACCAAAATAGTCTGCTGACTTTTATAGTCTAATACACAAAGCATTGATTTGTGTAGGATATGAAGCAGTGCGTGCCTGTAATCCCAGCTACTCTGGAGGCTGAGGCAGGAGAATTGCTTGAACCTGGGAGGCAAAGGTTGCAGTGAGTGGAGACTGCACCACTGCACTCCATCCTGGGTGACAGAGTGAGACTCTAACTCAAAAAACAAAAATCCCAAACTCCCATTGAGGTGCATATACCAGCTTGCCTACACTATCATTCTTTATTTTCAGGCGGAGTCTTGCTGGCCCCCAGGCTGGAGTGCAGTGGTGCAGTCTCAATTCACCGCAACCTCTGCCTCCTTGGTTCAAGCGATTCTCCTGCCTCAGCCTCCCAAGTTACTAGGATTACAGGTGTGCATCACCACACCCAGCTAATTTTTGTATTTTTAGTAGAGACAGGGTTTCACCATGTTGCCCAGGATGGTCTCAAACTCCTGACCTCCCATGATCCACCTGCCTCAGCCTCCAAGAGTGCTGGGATTACAGGTGTGAGCCACTGTGCCTGGCCTGTCTTTTGAAAATAGATGGATGATCTACCTCTGTTTAAAAAGCCTGATTTGGGCTATGACTTATGTATATAAAAGACCTCTCAGTAATTTTGTGCCTTGGTTCCCCTGAAACTGAGATCTCACCTGTATTTGGTAGTTGGTGATCTGGAGACAAATAGTATCCTGTGTGACTGAAAAAGATCCCTGGAATCTGTGCCTGTGTGTCTCAGAACGCCATCATATTTACCTGTATTTTATTTCATTGGATTTTATTTTTCATGCTATACTGTAACCTTTGTCTTTCTTGGAGTCTTATGTAAGTATAACTTGTGGAGTCATGTGAGACTGTTCAACATCTTATCCTGGGCAACTGCTATAATTGCAGTCACCTATTTTAAAGAAAAACGTTGTGCTTGAAAAGGAAACATTTTTGTGAAATTAAAATCAAGTTCAATGCATCTTAGAATTTATTCTCAATTTCAGAAAACAGTTTAGGAGACTTTCCTGCTACATTCTAGAGAGAGATTAATAAAAACATCTCTTATGTTTGGCTTATTTTGTTTCAAAGGGAAACAGATCTTGCACACCTTGTGACTATGAAGGAAAGAGCTTATTTTATTTGACTATGGGATCAAGCCACATTTTGCATTCATGCAATAAAACCAGGACTGCAACAATTATTTAATTTCCATCTATCTGATATCAGCGACTATCTCTCAAACTAGTTAGAATTCAGAAGGGGCATAAAACCTGTGAAGACTCATCTTCCTCAATCCCCAAATATTTTGTTGGTTGGTAAGAAACAAAACCCCATATAAAGATGATGGCTTCTACTATATTTCGTCCAATCTAAGATACCTTTGATTGTATGGCACACCACAACTTTATACACCAAGTTCTCCATTTAAATATGTTAAGCCATCAATTATATGTGCCACATTTAAATTTTAGCAGTGGTAATATTTTGGAAAAATGTCTATCTTAGAATTGATGAGATAAAGTTTTACTCAAGAGCAGCACATATTCCAGACCCATTTACAAATACTAGCAAACGCTAGGGAGATAAAGATATACAGAATTGTATTTTTTTACCAAAACAATGAACCACTGCAGTTCAATTATAATTTACGTAGCGTTATACAAAGATTCAATGCAGATATTCTATGCAAAGGTTTTTATGCACATTTAAGTATATGTACTACAAATTCACAATTGTGATGTTAACACATGCAATTCCCAAATATGAATAATCATTTTTATAATAAAAATAAGTACAAAACACTTAAATATTTGGTATTGTTCTGATATTTTTTGCTTTGTTTTCTGACAAGCATATTTATTTACATATTTAATACTTTCTATAATGTTGCTTATTATATCACAAGAGCAGGAAAAAAAAATGATGAAAGCATGATTTCCCAGATTCATTAACATACAAATTTCTTTTTTCTTTTTGTTTTTTTTTGAGACAAACTGTAGCCAATGTTGGCGAAATCTTAGCTCACTGAAACCTCCACATCCCATTGCTTGAGAATGGCTCAAGCAATTCTCCTGCCTCAGCCTCCTGAGTAGCTGGGACTACATGTGTGCACCACCATGTCCAGTTAATTTTTGTATTTTTTGTAGAGATGGCGTTTTACCATGTTGAAAATGCTGGTCTTGAACTCCTGAGCTCAAGCAATCCTTCCACCTTGGCTTCCCAAAGTGCTGAGATTACAGGTGTGAGCCCCTGCACCTGGCCTAAAGTACAGAATTTCTTCCTCAGTGTCAATTATCTGATACTGAAGTAACTGAACTTTCTGCCAACAACATCCCCACAATCAATAACACATAGATATTCCTTTCTGTTTGTTCCCTCTGGCTTATATTCAATTGACATTTATTGGAAAATGTATTACCTCCTGACTCACATCTTGCCCAGCACTATTCTCTGATGAGGAATGATGTGTAAGCTTGAAAACAGTTTGTTCACATTTGCTGTGGCCTTGAGGTTTCACTCCTATATTAACCTTGTGGTATAATGGGCTAGTCCTTCTCACTGTCAACTTTCAGATATTCACTTCATTTATGATTTTTCTCTTCTGTGTGTTTTTTGATGTAGAATGAGGCTGAATTTGTGGGAGAAGGTTTTCCAACACTCACTGCATCCATAAGGTTTCTCACCTGTATGCGTTCTTTGGTGTATAATAAGACGTGACTTCTGGGCAAAAGATTTCTGACATTCATTGCATTGGTGGGGTTTCTCTCCTGAATGTGTTTTCTGATGTAAAACCAGGCTAAACTTGATGGGGAACGTTTTCCCACATTCACTACATCCATAGGGTTTCTCTCCTGTATGGATTCTGTGATGAATAATGAGACTAAACTTGTGAGAGAAAGTTTTGCCACATTCAAGGCATTCGTAAGGCTTCTCTCCCGAGTGAATTCTCTGATGGATCAGGAGATAGGACTTCCGGCTGAAGGCTTTGTGACATTCACCACATTCATAAGGTTTCTCTCCAGTGTGAGACCGCTGATGAATAGTCAGGTGTGACTTTTGGGTGAAAGCCTTCTGACACTGACTGCACTTATAGGGTTTCTCCCCTGTGTGAGTTCTTTGGTGTAGAATGAGGCTAAACTTGATGGAGAACATTTTCCCACATTCGTTGCATCCGTAGGGTTTCTCTCCTGTATGAGTTCTCCAGTGAGTATTGAGGAGTGACTTTACACTAAAGCCTTTTCCACATTCACTGCAATGATACGGTTTCTCTCCTGTGTGAGTTCTGTGATGTCTAATGAGCTCAGATCTCTGAATGAAGGCTTTCCCACATTCATTACACCCATATGGTTTTTCCCCTGTATGGGTTTTTTGATGTAAAATGAGACTAAACTTAAGGGGGAATGTTTTCCCACACTCATCACAACCATAGGGTTTCTCTCCCGTGTGAGTTCTCTGATGGATCATGAGCTGTGACTTATTGCTGAAACTTTTCTGACATTTGCTGCATCCATAGGGTTTCTCTCTGGTATGAGTTCTTTGATGTAAAGTGAGTTGTGACTTATCACTAAAACCTTTCTGACATAGACGACACTCAAAGTGTTTCTCTCCTGTGTGAGTTCTTTGATGTTTATTAAGGCATGACTTATCAGTAAAAGCTTTCCCACACTTATTGCACTCATAAGGTTTCTCTCCTGTATGGGTTGTCTGGTGTAAAATGAGTTGGGACTTCCGGCTGAAGGCTTTCTGACAGCTACTGCATCCATAGGGCTTCTCTCCTGTGTGCGTTCTTTGATGCTTAATGAGGTCTGATTTCTGGAAAAAGGCTTTTCTACAGTCACTGCAGTCATACTCTCTCTCTCCTGTTTGAGTTTTCCAGTGTTTAATGAGCTGTGACTTCTGACTAGAAGCCTTTCCACATTCATTATATTCATTGTATTGCTCTTCAGTATGAATTTTCTCATGCTTAGTATAAAGAAAAACTTTCTCATATCCATGACATTCACCTTCACTTCTTGTATAGCTTTTATTTTGAATAAAGTACTCTAGATTAGGACTCAGGTGTTTCCCAAGTACAAAAGGGGTGTGAAGATTTGAGGTCAGATGAGATATTATTTTGCCAAATGTATGATATTTGTGGTGGCTCTCCATAGTTTCAAGGCTGCTTTGGTTTTCCTGGTGCCATTCTGTGTGATCATTGACTTGCCAGGCATCCTCTAGAAAAGAGACCAATGAATCCACTGTGATCATGTAATAAAAGGGGTAGAAGCCCATAGCAAGGGCCAAGGAGAGAAGAGGAAGTGAGACTGTGGGTAGAGAATGAAAGTCTGAGACATTTATAAATGGAAGAAGAAAAAAACAGAAGAAACTGAGAGGAATGAAACACACACAAAATGAGGATACGAGAGGATGATTTAGGACTACCTGAAAATATACGCTATGCCTGTTGATTAGGGAGATGGAAGCAGGAAAAACAAGTAAACTAAAGATGCCAGGAAGAAAGATCCGAGATGGCCAGAGAGGGAATTGATCAGAGTACCTAAAAGGAGAACATGGATTATTTTAAAAGCCGGGCAAAAGAGTTCTAATATGGAGAGATTTAAAAGTGGAGGCACTATTAAGGTATATGAGGAACTTATGTCAGCTGTCCTGAGTCACATTTACAAAGAACTTCAAAAAGATTTCTCCAAACAACATTTCAGAGGTGTCCCCCTATTTCTGTTGAACTGTGATATTATTTCAAGTTCTCCCATAGGACTGGTTTTTTACTTACCTGGACAAACCTGACTCTGTATTGCTTCCTCTAGTATCCATAGCTTTCCGTGCTCCAACCGGAATAATGCATCTACTTTGGTAACTTGATACCCTAGGAAAGTATCAAGGAAAATCATAAAGGACACATGAACTCACATACTTGGGCTGTAAGACTTCTGAAAAATGGCAAAGATTACATTTAAGGGGTTAAATAATTCACATCTGGGCCAAGTAAAGGCCTTTAACATCCTTTGGAAATGAGGCCAGAAAAGTACTAAAAATCTATGATGTATAATACTGAAGTCTAAAAAAAGTAAAGCATTTGTGAGGCCCCACCCCTTTTATTACTCAGAAAGAAAGGGGAAGCTGGGTGTGGTGGCACATGCTTGTAATCCCAGCACTTTGGGAGGCTGAGGCAGGCAGATCACAAGGTCAGGAGTTCGAGACCAGCCTGGCCAACACAGTGAAATCTCATTCTACTAAAAATTCAAAAATTAGCTGAGTGTGGTAGTGGGCACCTATAATCCCAGCTACTCAGGAGGCTGAGGCAAGAGAATCGCTTGAACCTGGGAGGCGGAGGTTGCAGTGAGCTGAGATTGTGCCACTGCATTCCAGCCTGGGCAACAGAGCTAAACTGTCTCAAAAAAAAAAAAAAAAGAAAAAAAAGAAAAAAAGGAAGGAAGGGCAGTTGATTACCTACACCAGGAAAACTGCTTACCTAGTGATACTAGGTTGCTATAATTTTCCAACATCACATCTCGGTACAGATTCTTCTGAACAGGGTCCAGTAGCTGCCATTCTTCCCAGGTGAAACCCACAGCTACATCCTTGAATGAAAGTGAGCCCTGTAATAGAACATTCCTACTCAAATTCTAAAGAATTACCATTGAAGATAAATGATAATTTCTTATAATACATTTTCCCAGAGTAAGTTATTTGGCTGCCTTCCATATAACTAATTTTGCATTATAATATATAGCAAAAAGTGTTTTATTTAAAATATCCTATTTTGGTGCTTCCATTCATTCACTGACTCACATATTTAATTATTCATTCACAAAAAAGAAACAGAACCTCCTACATCCTTTAAGAAAGTATTTAAACTACAACAGCAGTCCCCAACCTTTTTGGCACAAGGGACTGGTTTTGTGGAAGACAATTTTTCCGTATACTGGGGCAAGGAGATGGTTTGGGGATGATTTGAGTGCATTACATTAATTGTGTACTTTATTTCTATTATTATTACACTGTGCTATATAATGAAATAATTACACAACTCACCATAATGTAGAATCAGTGGGAGCCCTGAGCTTGTTTTCCTGCAACTAGGTGGTTCCATCTAGGGGTGTTGGGAGACAGTGACAGATCATCAGGCATTAGATTCTCATAAGGAGCATGCAACCCAGATCCCTTGCATGCGCAGTTCATAACAGGGTTTGCACTCCTGTAAGAATCTAATGCCACCTCTGATCTGACAGGAGGCAGAGTTCAGGCGGTAATGTGAGTGATAGGGAGTGGCTGTAAATACAGATGAAGCTTTGCTCGCTTGGCCTGCAGTTCACCTTCTGCTGTGTGGCCCACTTCCTAACAGGCCATGGACCAGTACTGGGGTTGGGAACCCCTATTGTAGAGAATTATTGAGCCTGAGGGTGGGCTAGAGACAATCAGCTAAAATTCACTCAAATTCACATTTAGATATGTCAGTGCTGATACAGGAAACCATAAGAATACACAAAAATGTTTCGAGATTATTTTAAAGGTGGTGAAAAAGGATTAAGGGGAAACTTTCAGGTTTTGCTCTATAAACTTCTACATTGTTTGAAAGTTTGACACTGTAAATATTTTCTTTTTAAAAATTCATTCAAGTTGGAGAAGTATTATAATGATGATAATTTTGCTTAGAAACAGGATATTGCTCTGTTGCCCCTGCTGGAAGGCAGTGGCATGATCATAGCTCACAGCAGCGTTGACCTCCTAGGCTCAAGCGATCCTCCCACCTCAGCCTTCTGAGTAGCTGGGACTACAGGTGTGTGCCACCACACCCAGCTTACTTTTGTATTTTTTTGTAGAGATGGGATCTCACTATGTTGCCCAGGCTGGTCTCAAACTCCTGGGCTCAAGTGATCTTCCCACTCAGCCTCCTAAAGTGCTGGGATTACAGGTGCAAGCCACCACCAACCGCCCAGCTGATATTTTGAATATTTTAAGTTTCATTAGTATAATTGGAAATTTTTTTAAAAAAAGAAGAAGTACATAAGTATTGGCTTTGAACAGAGAGCTGACACTACATTCTTGGGTGTGAAGAGATTATAAAGGGAAACTCTAAGACTCTGTCAATGTAACTTGGAACAGTTTTCTAATCAATGTAATAGGGGTTTCTCAACCTCAGCACTACAGGTTGAGCATCCCTGCTTCAAAAATCTGAAACCTAAAATGCTCCAAATTCTGAAATTCTTTTTAGGGCTGATGTGATGCACAGAGGTCATGCTCAAAGGAAATGCTTTCCGGAACATTTCAAATTTTGGATTTTCAGATTAGGGATGCTCAACTAGTAAGTATAATACAAGTTTTCTGAAATACCAAAAAAAAAAAAAAAAAATCTAAAATCTGAAACACTTCCAGTCCCAAGCATTTCTGATAAGCGATGCTCAATCTGCATTGACATTTTGGGTCAGAGAATTCTTTATTTTGGGGCCCTGTAGTGTGCATTGTAGGATGCTTAACAGCATTCTTAGCTTCTATCCACTAGCTCCCATTAGCACCCTCCTCTCCCAGGTGTCACAGTCAAAAATGTCTCCAGACATTGCCAAATGTCACCTGGGGGTCCAAACTGTTCGAAAGTGAGAACCACCGATTTAAAGAAAAAAACCAGAATATTGAGAGCTCTCTGTGGAAGATCATATGATAGTCATAGAATCCATCCATTCTTAAAAATCTCTACATTTTATCCCTGAATAAAAACAGACCACCAGGAGGCTGTGGACTCTGGCTACACTGTTTTGGGGCCCTGAAGCACTCTGATTACCGAGTTTAGTTTTGGTATTACAGCACTGGCTTGTCTGTGGCCCACTCAGATCCAACCAGAGAAAACTTAACATTTTATTTATCAGTGGTTTCCTGTTGAAGGCACTAATTTCTATATGATCTATATCATGACCCATCAAAGAAATTTCTTCTTAAGTGACATGAAATATTTACTTTTCTAGAGGAGCTTTCTCTTCGGAGAAGGAAATGATTTCTTATTGTGTCCATGTGGTAGACTGCATTTCCCAAAGATGACTACGATAATATCTCACCTTGCAAAGAAAACCTTCTGCTATGTCACCTGGCCACTCCCACACCAAGAGATGGAGCCTACTCCCTTCCCCTTGAATCTGGCTAGTATTAGTGGTTTGCTTGTACCTACAGAATGAAACAAAGGTGACACAACGTAGCTTCTGAGGCTAAGGCAGAAAAGGCCCTGCAGCTGCATCTTGGCTGTCTCAGAACTAGCACCATGCTGTGAGAAGGCCATCCACATCACACGAGGAGGCCATGCCCAGGTGCTCTCACTGACAACCTCAGATGAGTCTAGTTTTCAAGTCATCTCAGCCTGGTACACAGATATAGAGAGGAGGAAGCCTTCAGATGGTTCCAGTCCCCAACCTTCTGAGTCTTCCAGCTGAGATTCAAGACATCATCATGTGAAGACAAGCCGTGCAGTAAAGAATTAACAGGGAGAGTCTAGATTGCACATATGCTGAACATTCCAAAGAAAGGTTCAGCCTTGCCTGTCCCTGGGAGGTAATCTCTAAACCAAGCTTGTCCAACCTGTGGACCATGGGGTGCACACGGCCCAGGAGGGCTTTGTTTTATTTTGTTGTTGTTTTGAGATGGAGTTTCACTCTGTTGCCCAGGCTGGAGTGCAGGGGCGCAATCTCGGCTCACTGCAATCTTCACCTCTTGGGTTCAAGCAACTTTCCTGCCTCAGCCTCCCAAGTAGCTGAGTCTTGCTCTTGTCACGCGGGCTGGAGTGCAATGGCACAATCTCAACTCACTGCAACCTCCACCTCCCAGGTTCAAGCAATTCTCCTGCCTCAGCCTCTGGAGTAAGTGGGATTACAGGCATGTACCGCCATGCCCAGCTAATTTTTTGTATTTTTAGTAGAGACAGGGTTTCACCACATTGGCCAGGCTGGTCTTGAACTACTGCCCTCAAGTGATCCTCCTACCTCAGCCTCCCAAAATGCTGGGATTACAGGCATGAGTCACTGCGCCTGGCCTCCAGGAGGGCTTTGAATGCAACACAAATTTGTAAACTTTCTTAAAACGTTATGAGATTTTTCTGAGGTGTTTTTTTCTTTTTTTTTTTTTTTAAGCTCATCAGCTATTGTTAATGTTAGTATATTTTATGTGTGGCCCAAGACAATTCTTCCAGTGTGGCCCAGGGAAGCCAAAAGATTGGACACCCCTACTCTAAGCCCTTGGAATATACTTCCTGATGAGTGTCTTTGTTTACTGGGAGCCTTGGGTCACACAAGATAGTCTATGCTAACAATGTATGATGGGAGCCTTGGGCTACACCGTAGCATGGTGGCCTCTGAAGGGGCTGAAGAATAAGGTCAGCCACTCATGTGGTCAGCCTCACCCATATAACTAAACCCACATAAAAACCCTGGACACACAGGCTCAAGTGGGCCTCCTGGACTGGCAATACTCCATGCTTATTGCCATACATCATGGCTAGGAGAATCAAACATTGTCCATGTGACTCCATGGGGAGAGGAAAACTGGAAGCTTCTGCATAGCATCTCCCAGACCCTGCCCTACAAAGTTGGTAGGGCAACTATGCTGATTTTAACTTGTATCCAGTCTATATAATAAAATAAGATCATGAATATAACAGCTTTGCTAAGCTCTGTGTTATTCTAGCAAATTATTGAACCTGAGGAACCCCAGAACACAGAAGCCGTCACCATGTGTCACTTCTGGACTCACTGAATCCGTGAAGATCATAAAAATAAATTCACATCTCTGGGTCTTGGGCTGGCTTGGTATATAGCAGCAAATTACTTGGAATAGGGAAACAGTCATAACAACATTTTAGTCCATGATGCGTTAGACACACAACTGTGGTCCCTTAAGATTATAATGGAGCTGAAAAATTCCTACCACCTAGTGATGTTGTAGCCATCTCAAGGTAGTAGCATGTGTTACTCAGTTGTCGGTGGTGATGCTAGTGTAGACAAACCTACTGCTTGGACAGTCATATAAAATATAGCACATGCAATATGGACAGTATGTAGTTCTTGTTAATGATACACATGACTATGTTACTGGTTCCTGTACTTACTATACTAAATCATTATTTTAGAGTATTTTTATCTTTCTACTTATAAAAAAAAAAAGTTAACTGTAAAACAGCCTCAGGCAGGTCTTTCAGGAAGGATTACAGAAGGAGATGACAGCTCTGCGTGTGCTACTGCCCCCAAAGAACTTCTGGTAGGGTAAGATGTAGAGATAGAAGACAGTGATATCAATCATCCTGACCCTGTGTGGGCCCATGCTAATCTGTGTAAAAAAATTTTTAAATAAGAAAAATAGAAGAAAGTTTATAAAGACATAAAGAAATGAAATATTTTTGTACAGCTGTACAATGTATTTGTATTTTAAGCTAAGTAGTATTACAAAAGAGTGAAAAAGTTAAAAAAATTAAAAAGTTTAAAGAGTAAAACAGTTACAGTAAGCTGAGATTGTGGGTCCAGATGACCAGGGACAGACATATGTTGTCTCTACTATTACTGATTAAATAAATGTAAGTTTGATTTGCTTATTAGCTTATAGAGTTCACAGAGCACTGAAGTTTATATCCAAAATAAACAATAGTGAATGAAAAGCACAACACAAAAGAGAACAGCTTGTAGCTTGTAAAAGCACAAGCAGAAGCGTCAATGGGAGGCCTAAAGTTAGACCATCTGAGAGCGCCTCATTAACCATGGCACATCCGTGGTGTGGTTGCAGGGCAGGAAAACACTGCCTTGGTCCCACGAACTCCTTTCCAACATGGGGTCTGCACAGGGGTCTTGTAAAGAGGGCTTGTGTAAGCACTCGGGAAAGGTCAGCCACCTTTGCTCACAAGATCCAGGAGGGTCTTTGCAGATGGGAGCTGGCAAGGCAGGAAGGCTTTGTGGGTGGAGATAAAGGAACACCTTCTGCTCTGCCTATGTTCTCAGAATATGGGGTAATCTCAGTTGCCCTGTGTCCACAGTGCTCAGGAAGTAGAAGCCCCCTGATGCATTGTGTGTGGTCAGACCTGGTGGCGCCCTGCCTGCTGTGTTCAGGTGCAGCTGCATATCGATAATGGTGGTAAAACTTAGTGTACTAGATTAGCTTCTCTTAGAAGAACCACCTGTTTCATTGTATTCTAATGATGCACGCTTCTCCCCCTGGCTATCTTGCCCCACAACAATTTCAAGGCCTCTCCCAATAGTTTCAAGGCCTCCCCTGATAACCCCCCTTGCTTTCCACCCCTCAATTAACGAGTGTAGGCACCTAATAAAAACCTGTGGAAACCAGAACTCAGGACCAACGTGGTCCTCACACTTCACGCTGGTCCCCTGGACCCACACTTTAACTCTATTTCTGTGTTTTTGTCTTGATTTCCTTTCTCAATCCCTCGTCACTGCCAGGACTTGGGGCACCCACGAACAGGGTTGGGGCTGGTACCCAACATCAGATTAGTTTATTATTGAATAAAAACAAATTAAAAAATAAATTTAGTGTGCGCTAAGTGTATAGTGTTAAGTTTATAATAGTGGGCAGCAGTGTCCTTCACATTCAATCACCGCTCACTTGCTGATTCACCCAAAGCAACCTTTCAGTCCTGCAAGCACCATTCATGGTAAGTTCCTTATTCAGGTGTGCCGTTTTTTATCTTTTATAATATAATTTTACTGTACCTTTTCTAGGTATGTCTAGATCCACAAATGCTTACCATTGTGTTATAATTGTCTACAGTGTTCAGTACAGTAACATGCTGTACAGTTTGTAGCCTAGAAGCAATAGGTTATACCACACAGTCTAGGTGTCTAGTGGGCTATACCATCTAGGTTGGTATAAGTACACTCTAGGATGACAGAATTGCCTAACAATGCATGTCTCAGAATTTTTCCCTGTTACTAAGCAACACAAGACTGCATTAGAGAAAAATTTGACCTTCAATTTTATTAACTCTTTAGAGCTACATGGGCTATAATCTATGTTCTAGCTTTAAGGTATCTGTGTAAACAAATGATTTATACACTCCCACTGCAACCTGGCAGTGAAGCTGATCTTTAATCTCAGTAATTTTATTTTAACCAATTCTGACATTTATTGATTCATGTTGTATCTGGCATACAGTAGTGCTCACAAATACTGAACAAATATGATATCCTTTTTTTTTTTTTTTTTCCAGATATAAGGTCTCACTATGTTGCCCAGGCTGGTCTTGAACTCCTGAGCCAAAGTGATCCTCCCATTTCAGCCTCCCAATGTGCTGAAATTACTGGCATGAGCCACCATACCCAGCCTCATAATATCCTTTTAATTATGTGCATTATAAAATCTCTTCAAATCCACTGGAAAACCGAGTAGGAAGTCAAACTATATATGTATAACTCACTTGGGACTTGGACATTTTCTGGTGCCCTTAGATACGGCCAGCAACTGGAATATTTGCTCTATTGTTGACTCTGGGCTCTTCTCTGAAGCTGGTCACTGGTCAAGGATAAAGTGTTGATTTTAATGCCTTCACTTCCTTTCCTCATAGGAACTATTTTATCCCAGTAAGCCAGGACCTGAGGATTAAAGGAATTCACTGCTTTGATAAACTGTGAATATAACAGATGTTTTGAGTTGTGTGAGTCATTATTTATATGTGTGTCTTAGATACACACATATACACAATTATTTAACTGTTAACTGTGTTTTCTTCAGATGGTAGGTTAATCTAATAATTTAAAGGAAAAAAAATACATAGTACCAGATGGTTGGTTTTACAACACAATTATTTTATATAGCAAACACCAACAAAGTCACCTTCATTAAATTATAAAATCTTGCCCAAAACTATACTCAAAAGTAAATCTTCATTTGTAAAAAGACAGTTATAAAGAGAAAGCAGGGGGAAAAAATCAAAGGAGAAAAAGTTAAAAGCCAAAAAAATCCAGAGAAACAGGTAGAAGAAGTGGAATACTGTTTGTTAATCTGTCTTGGGTACCTACTATGGGCTAAGTATTTTTAATATATGAGTATTTATTAATGATTTTGTTTTTATAAAAATGAAAAAACAATCTCAGAGAAGTTGAGAAACTCACCCAAGTTCACATAGCGTAAGTGCAGAATACAGATAAAAACCTAGGTCTGCTCAAATCCAAAGTCTGTATTCTCTGCTGAGTCAAACTTACCTGTAGATGTTCTGACTGCTTACCTAGAAAACCTATAATTAAACATATTAGTATTATGTTAATAAAACATGTTAGTAATAATATACATTATTACTAAATAATGAAACAGTATTACTAATAATAGTAATAAAACATATTAATAAGAGCTCAGTAAAGAAGTGAAAGAGAAAATAGTTTTTAAGTTAGCTGCTTTTCTACCTAATAAAAAAATTTAAAAATAATAAGTTTAAGTATAAAGAAAAGCCATTTGCAATAGGAGCAAAAGTATATATGATCTGGGAAAAAAAGAATGTCCAGACCTATGTGAATATTTTAATATGTCTTATCTATCCAAATTACTTCAAAGATTTAACACAATCTCAGTCAACAGAGATCCACATGTATACTATGCAGATATCAACAAAACTTTTTACCAAAAGTCAGTAAAGGTGGAGCAATTTTATCATGTAAGGCTGCTTTTATAAAGGCAAATTATAAGCTACTTATGCAGTGTTATCACACCTTTATAATAAATCACAGAAAAGTATGGAAAAGGAAATAAATAAAAAGTTTAACAATATGTATCTCCAGGTATCAGGATTTGGGGTGTGGGAATTTCCCCTTATGTATCAGAAGGATGAAAAGGGAAGAGCCTAAGAAAACACGTAGTAAGTTTGAAGGCAGAGGGCCAGACACCACAATTTTCATAATATGCAGTTCTGTTTAGACTTTGGTCATTTCAAAGCACTTTTCATTGTTGTGAAGAAAGGGGGAGTGACTCAGAGGACAGAAGAAGTTGGAAGGCAGGTTTCGAAGAAAGCACTAACAACCTATGAAAAGTCAGTGGGACTTTAAAATCCCAATGCCTTGCAAAACCAAAGACTTCCGAAGCTCCAAACCCCCTATGAATTTCTTGGCTACCCATGCTTGCCTACATCACACTTAAAATATCAGCTGTAAGGCCACCCCAGATCATTCTAGTTGATTCCTACAGGGAAACTATCACTAGTCTATCAAGACACAAGCACTCAGACCCTCATAACTCTTAGTAACTCCTGAACACCCTCAAAGGTAAGAAAAAAAGGCTACCCCAACCCTGACCTCCCTACAAGGCCACCCCATTCACTGACCACCTCCAAAGAGGCCCCAAATACTAATCTAACTCAAGGAGATTTCAGCCACTGACCTCACCTGCTCATCACTGACTTATCCCCAAAGATGTTTCAATTGTTGACATCGCGCCCTTCAACTTTGTCCCAAGAACTTAACTTCCCCCAGAAGGCTTAAGGTACTGATACACTTCCCAAAGATACCTAATTTCCTTCAAGAATACCTCAATCACATCCTGGGAAAATCACAATCACTGAATCACCTTGTGGATCACTCCAATCACAGATCTGCCTCCAAGGTCCCTCCAATCCCTGACCTCCCCACAAAGGCTAACCCCAAGCACTAACGTCCTTCTTGTAGCCCAGCCCAATCTCTCCAGCCCACTCCAATCCCAACCTCAGAAAAGCTGGCAACTTTCCCTACTATCCCGCTTCCCCGCCCTCACGGACCCCCACAGACTCCCCTAACATAAATCTCAAATCTCCACAAACCCAGCTCCTGATTCCGCTCCCTGAACGCGAAACTGAGACCCCTTAAAGGATCCTGGGCGCAGCAGCTGGGTCGCAAGAGCCCCGGTCCATCACTTCTGCTTCAGACTCACAAGCCCGGCCGCTCCACCTCACTGGTCAAGTTTAACCTCTGGAGCCTCGAAGTCTGCAGCTTTCCAGTCATCACCTGTGGCCCATTCCGGTCTTTTAGACAGACATGGCGCGAGAGTATGGCCGCGCCCTCATAGCTGATACATGTGGGGGCCGCCATCTTGAAAGATTGGCCGTACATCCTTCCCCGGCCAGGATAACTTCATTGGTCCGCATTGAGTCCAATGGAAGCGACGCCAACGGCGATGCGCATGCGCCATCCCGTCTCTGTACAACGTGTGTCCAGTCCTCTCCGGCAAGACGCACCAAGCCCAGTATGGCCTCCTATGTTTTGTCGCTTGTAAGTACGAAGCCGCGTTACATCGGGCGCGGCCATCTTGGAGAAGGTGTACATATTCGGAAGGAAAAGAGCGACGTCCCTTATACGGAGTGGGGAGCAGGTGCTACGATCTCTAGGAATGCTGCTGGGGAACAGTATGGGGTTTGGGACAGTAGGGGGTGGAAAGGGCGGGGCTTTGCTGTTGACCAAGTTGGATCCCAGAAAGGGTTGGTAGAAATTTTTGTGGAAGCTGTATCTCAAATCAATAATTTCCACTTAAGTTATTAGAAGTGGAATTGCTGATCCAAAGAAAATGAAAAATTTAATTGAGTACGTAATTCCACATTGTTGTCCAAAAAAAGTTCTATTAATGTGGCCGGGCACAGTGGCTCACGCCTGTAATCCTAGCACTTTGGGAGGCCGAGGTGGGTGGATCACCTGAGGTCAAGAGTTCAAGACCAGCCTGGCCATCATGGTGAAACCCCATCTTTATTAAAAAAAAAAAAGTGACATTAATGTATATACTATACTAGCTGCTATACATTGTTCCCCAAGAACTCCACTGAAAACTACTAGCTAATATTTATTAAGTGTATACACATTTTTTGAATAGGCACCTATGCCAAGCATAATAATTGCTTATCTTACATAATACTATAAAAGCTGTAGATGGTGAACATAAGTATTACCTTCACTCTGCATATTTAAAAAAGGCTTAGAAAGGCTAAGTCTGTTGGAATGCATATTTCCTCACAACCTTGGTTGTTTAATCTTTGCCAGTCTTAAGGATAAATAAAAATCTTACCTTAGTTTTATTTCATATTTTATAAGTTGCTTGTTTATTTACTTGTTTTTTCAATTTTATATTGGTTATCTTTTTCTTATTCATACTGTGTATATTAACACCTGTTAATCCTGCCATTCCCTCCACCTCTAGCTTTGTCTATCTGGACATTTCATATACATGCAATCAATAATATAATTTTCAGTCTTTTGTGACTGGCTTCTTCTTTTAGGATGTTTTAAAGGTTCATTCATGTTGTAGCATGCTTCAGCACTTCATCCCTTTTTATACCTGAATAATATTCTAATGTATGGCTATAGTACATTTTATTTTTTCCTTCATCAGCTGATGGATGTTTGAGTTGTTTCCACTTTGCGCTATTATAAATAATGCTACTATAAACATTCATACACACATTTTTGTACGGTCATATGTTTTTATTTCTCTTGGATATAAACCCAGGAGTGAAACTGCTGGATCATATGGTCAATATGTTTAACTATTTGAAGAATTGCCAGATTATTTTTCAAAGTGGCTGCATCATTTTACATTTCCACCAGCAGTGTGTGAAGGTTCCAATTCTTCCACATCTCACCACACTTGTTATTCCATGTAAATTGAGTCATTTAACATGTTCTCTCTTCTTTCTGCCTGGCTTCTTTTCCTCAGAGGAAGTTTGTTGAGATTTATCTATGTTGGGTCATACATCTATGATTTGTTCTTTTATTATTGTTGAGTAGTATTCCAGGGTATGATTACACTAGAATTTGCTTATCCATTCCTCTACCTATGGACACTTGGACTGTTTCCTGTTGGGGGCTATTATGCATAAAGGTACTATAAACATTCTTGTGAGTCTTTGTGAAGACATATAGTTTCATTACTCTTGAGTAAATATCTAGGAGTGGAATTCCTGAGTCTTAGGGGTTCTTGGTTTTATTTTGCAGTTCTACTAAGGAGTCATATAGTTCTGCAAAGCTTTTTACTCTTCACAGATTTTATATTTTAAGTAACGTGTATGTTTCCGAAATGGAGTTTTCATTATGGGGCATTTTCTATAGATTTATCATGAAGGACCGTCAAAACTCTGTTAGAAACATAAACACTCCACTGCATGCAGGAATTTCCTTCTCATTCTTCCAAAAGAATTGTCTTGATTTAGGTTGGATCAGAATTAGAATTTACGTTATGATTAATATGTAAATAATATTTATAGGCCAGTCAGGTATTATCCTATGATTATTTTTTTCTTGTACAACTTTTTTTTTTCTTTTTTCCTAATGAAGGGTTGCCAAGGCTGTGTGGTGCAGTGGCTATTGATAGGTGCAATCACAGCTCACTGCAGCCTGGAACTCCTGGGCTCAAGCGATCCTCCAGCCTCTGTCTTCCCAGTAGCTGGGACTACAGGTGCGCCTCATCACGCCTGGGCTTGCACAACTTTTCACTCTCCCAGAGTCATCTTATTTATTCCTTCCAGAATTTTAGGCATTTGGTTCTCAGAAAGCCCCGACCTTAAGACTGACTCCACCTCTAACAGAGAGAAGGCGCTTCTTCTCTCTCAAGGAAAATTCCCGCCTCCCGTATTGGATTCCCTTTTCTGGTTGGCTAGTGGCTGCACTCTACCTGCACTGGGCGGTGACCGTGTCCCTCAAATGTAAACGAGGTTCCCGCCAGTCGCTGTTTTGTCACTTTCCGTTGGCGGGGTGAACGCTTTCCCCGTACCTCAATTGCTTCTCCAGACCCTTTTTGTCCTCAAAATCTTCCTCTTGCCCTCCACCGGTAGCTAGAAGCGTTTTCGCGATATACGCCTTAGGGTGTGATTGCCCTTTTTCCTCCGCGGAGAAAGTGTTTTCACTTGTACGGACGCCTAACTTCTAAGATGGCCGCGCCGGTCGTGTCATTCCCGTCATTCTTTGTGCAAAGCGGATAACTTTTTCTCCCTAGCCCGCTAAGGTGGACGTAGCCCATCCCATGTTTGTCTTGGCTAAGCTCGAGCCACTGAAAATCAATCAAACTTGGGGCGCAGGATTTAGATGCCAAAATATGGGGTTCATCACCGTCCCGAGCCATCCCTGGATACTTGGGCAGAAAAGGTCCACTTTACTTTCCGTACGTGCAGTATTCAAAGATGGCCGCCTCCAGAATCAGCGACGAGAGGACGCGGACTTATTACCTTCCAGTCGTCCGTGTCCGTACACCTGCAACTTCAGACTCTCTTCGGCCGCCGTAGACCGGCTTGGAGGCTCGGTAAGGGCCCAGAAGTGGAAGAATTGAGGAAAGTGCAGGTTCTCGGAAGTCTCGGTGGGTTCCCCGCAAAATCAGGTCTGTGTGTGAGTCTGTCTGGGGAGCAGGATGAGGGGAGGACGGTGTCTGTGGGCGTCCGTGTAGTCCGTAGCCGTGGAGTTTGTGGGGGAAGCGGGAGCAAGTGGGAGTCGGGGTATTGGGGTTGGGGCGCCTCCGGAGTCAGCCCTGAGGGATCCCAGTGGTCAGTGGTCAGGGTCTGTCCAGAGCAACGCTTGGAAGTCCGTAGTCAGGGTTTGGTGTCTTTGCGGTTTACTCTAGGGCTCAGTGATTGAGGGCTGGAGTGAGGAGTGGTTTTGTTAAGGAAAACGGTGTCTTCCGCGAATTTGGGATTTTATTTTTCATTTTTGAGACAGGGTCTCGCTCTGTCACAGAGGCTTGAGTGCAGTGGCGCGATCGTGGCTCGCTGCAGCCTCCACCTCCCGGGGCTCAGGTGATCTTTCAACTGAGCTCAGAATCAGCTTTCCCAAGTAGCTGGGACTATAGGTGAGCGCCACCACGCCCGTCTTTTTTTTTTCTTTCTTTTTTTTTTTTTTTTTTTTTTGCAGAGACCGGGGTCTCACTATGTTGCCCAGGCTGGTCTCCAACTCCTGGCCTCAAACGATCTTCCCACTTTGGCTTCGCTTTAGGCTGTAATCAGGATTTAATATGCTGCTCAGTGAGGACAAGCCCGGGCTCATGGTCAATGAACCTGGGTGTGTGGTCCAGGTTTTGGGATTAATCCAAGGTGTGACCAGTGTTAGGGAAGTCTAGATGTGACAGTCGTGGAGATGCATATGAAGGCTCTGGCAGTCGGGGCATTCGGATTGGTGTGTGTGTTGAGGTCCAAATGGTACATTCCATCTCAGTCCCTTTGTTTCCCTGCGAGGACTAGTTTACAAATCTCCTTTGACTTCTCACATCTCTCCTTCCTCTCATCCTGGTAGATAGGAAGCTTTGGGGGAGATCAAAGATTAATCAAATCTAAAATGGTAAGATGGCCTGGTGTTGTGGCTCACGCCCGTAATCCCAACATTTGGGAGCCTGAAGTGGGCGGATTGCTTGAGCCCAGGAGTTGGAGACCAGCCTGGACAACATAGCCTGTCTCTCCAAAAAATACAAAAATTAGCTGGGTGTGGTGACACTTGCCTGTAGTCCCAGCTACTCCAGAGGCTGCGGTGGGAGGATCACCTGACCCCGGGGAGGTCTAGGCTGCAGTGAACTGTGATTGAGCCACTGCACTCCAGCCTGGGTAAAACAAAAGAAAATGTAAGGTTTCTATTAAAGATAAGGATTTTCATCCTTCTTCCTCAAGTTTACTGTGTGAATGTATGTATACACAAATGTAAATTTTATTTTAGGTTCTGACACAAGTAAAATGACATCTCTCTTATCCCAAAATATGTTCCCCATTGATGACTTTTTTAACATTTTTATGTATTTCAATTTCAGTTTTCTATGCTTGATTTTCACAAATCAGATAAACTGCTGAAATATGCTTTATTTAATTTTATGTTATAAACGTTCTTACAGTTTTTGTTTAAAAAAATTTTTTTTAAGATTTCTGTAATAGTATACCATTAAGAGGCAAAACTGACCATTGTGAATTGAATCACTAAGTATATGAATATATTTAGATAGATTTTAAGACTTAAAAAGTTCACTTATCACTTTTAAGAACTGGTTATAATTCTGTTTACCCAAACATCTTGCTCTCTGATCCTCATCTGCACCTTGGGTTTTAATTTTTTTGCAATTGTAGATGGTGTGTTTGTATTTTCAACCTTTCTGTTCCGCTCCAATTTACTCTTACATAGAAAAGCAATTAGTTTAGAAAATATTTACATTGTTTTTGGTCACCTTGTTGAACAAAATTCCCTGTTCTCCAGGTTGCAAAAATTTTCAAACATAACACAATTTAAAGAACTTTACAACTGCATACTTGTATGCCTACCACCTGGATGTTATCATCATTTTATTGTGTTTCTTTTATTACGTATCTATCTACGTATCATCTTTCTACTCATCATTTTTTTCTTTTTATAGAGATGGCATCTCACTATGCTGCCAAGGCTGATCTTGAGCTCCTGGCCCCAAGTGATCCTCTCTCCTTGACCTCCTAAAGTCCTAGGATTCCAGGTGTGAGCCACCTCGCCCGGCCACATTAATCCAGCTTCTAAATATTGCTTTGTTTTTTGGTGCATTTCAAAGTAAGTTGCAGACATTCATATACTTGCCCCTAAATATTTCACTATGTTTATCATAAAGTTCTAGTGACAGCTTTTCCTAATAATAAGTCTATTATTCACATACCATATAATTCATTGGCATTTACTATGTGCAGCCATCACCAAAGTCAATTTTAGAACATTTTCGTCACCTAAAAAGAAACCCCATACCCTTTTGTTACCATTCCCTATCCCTGCATTGCTGTGACTAAGTAACCACTAATCTACTTTCTGTCTCTATAGATTTGCTTATTCTGGACATTTTATGTAATTGCTGTAATAAAATGTGTGGTCTTTTGTGACTGGCTTCACATAGCATGTTTTTTCTTTTTTTGAGACAGAGTCTTACTCTGTCGCCCAGGCTAGAGTGCAATGATGTGATCTGGGCTCACTGCAACCTCCGCCTCACAAATTCAAGGGATTCTCCTGCCTCAGCCTTCTGAGTAGCTGGAATTACAGGCGCATGCTACCACCCCTGGCTAATTTTTGTATTTTTAGTAGAGATGAGGTTTCGACACATTGCCTAGGCTGGTCTCAAACTCCTGACTTCAGGTGATCCACCTGCCTCGGTCTCCCAAAGTGCTGGGATTACAGGCGTGAGCCACTTCACCCGACCTATGTAGCATAATTTTTTTCAGGTTTGTCTGTGTTACAGCATGTATCTGTACTTCATTCTTTTTCATGCCAAAATATATTTCATGGTATGGGTATAGCACCTTATAGTTATCCTTTCATCAGTTGATGGACTTTTGGGTTGTTTCCCCTTTTCAGCTATTATAGTGTGCTATAAACATTTGTGTGTACGCTTTTATTGTTTTTATTTTTCTTATATATAAACCTAGAAATGGAGTTGCTGGGTCATATGGTATGTTTAACCATTTGAGGAACTACTAGACTTTTCCAAAGTGGCTGCACCATTTAACATTTCCACCAGTCATACTTGAGGGTTTCCATGTCAGCATATACCCACCAACACTTGTTAGTTTTTTTTATTGCAGAGATTCTAGTGGGTGTCAGGTAGTATCTCATTATGGTTTCGATTTGCATTTCTCCGGACACTTATGTTGAGCCACTTTTCATGTGCTTATGATATTCGTAACTGAGGTACATGTATTTTTACTAAATATAGACTATAAGTATTTTTAATAGCGAGATAGTTCCATTTCACTGGATGTGTGTACTTATAATCAGCCAATTAATCCTCTATTAACAGATCTGAATACTTTACATCAACTTTGCATGCATGTGTCACTATTTCCTTTGCAAAAATTTTCCAGGTGGATTTTTGGGTTCTAGTAATATCTAAATTAAAAGTATTCAATACAAAGTGTTATTTCCAAAATTGTTTAGTCACTTAATACTGATAAAGAAGTATGTCTATTTTGGAATGCTTGCAATTTTTAGATATAAAATCATCAATCTGACCAAAAATTTATTTTTTATATATGTTCAATTAAATCTATAAAACTGTCGCTCTTGCTTAGTCATATAATTTGTTTCCTCTTCTCTAATATTATTTATACTTGATTCTTTATCAAACTAATTGGGTCGCATTTCTAGAATAGTTAAGATAGTGTTAGTGACCCTGTTCACCTTTGATGCTGCTTTTGACTTTAGAGAATGTACTTTTATTGTTTCATAGAATTTTTATAGGATGTATCTAATTTTTTAAATTGAGGTAAAATTCACAAGACATAAATTAACAATTTTAAAGTCAACAATGAAGTTGCTCTTAGTATATTCACAGTATTGTACAACCACCACTTGTAGTCACTTCACATTCTCCCCTCCAGTAGACCCTGGCAACCGCCCTTGTGCTCTGTGTGTGTGTGTGGCTAATTTTGTATTTTTAGTAAAGCCTGGGTTTCTCCATGTTGGTCAGGCTGGTCTTGAACTCCTGACCTCAGGTGATCTGCCTGCCTCGGCCTCCCAAAGTTGGGATTACAGGCGTGAGCCATCGCACCCGGCCAATGTGCTTTCTGTCTTTATGCATTTACCTAATCTGGGTATTTTAAATAAATAAAATCATATAACGTGACATTTAGTGTCTGGCATTTTATTTTTTTTTCTTTTTTTGAGACAGGGTCTCACTCTATTGCCCAGGCTGGAATGCAGTGGCATACTCTCAGCTCACTGCAACCTCTGCCTCCCGGGCTCAAGCAATTCTCTTGCCTCAACCACCTTAATAGCTGGGATTACAGGCACACACCACCATGCCTGGCTAATTTTTGAACTTTTTGTAGAAATAGGATTTCCCCATGTTGCTCAGGCTGGTCTTGAACTCTTGAGCTCCAAGCAGTCCACCCGCCTTGGCCTCTCAAAGTGCTGGCTTACAGGTGTGAGCCACTGCACCTGAGTGTCTGGCATTTTCATTTAGCATAATGTTTTTGTGGTTGTGGATTGTAGGAAAGTTTTGTGCCATTTTTACTTGTCTTTGCTCCACCCCGTCCCCAGCTCTGAGATGGTCTTGAAGATTGCGACCACCATTCCCAATGTGGGATCCTGGACTTAGGCCCTGGAGGGAACAGAATAGACTTTATTTACAAATAATTTTGTTTAGCTGGGTGAAGTGGCTCATGCCTGTAATCCCAGCACTTTGG
The DNA here is from genome assembly GCA_963573385.1 of Cacajao melanocephalus. Taxonomy (NCBI): domain Eukaryota; kingdom Metazoa; phylum Chordata; class Mammalia; order Primates; family Pitheciidae; genus Cacajao; species Cacajao melanocephalus. Next base: position 1,257 of record CAUYLG010015629.1, on the reverse strand, counting down.
GAGGCTGAGGTGAGAGGATCACTTGAGCCTAGGAGTCTGAGGCTACAGTGAGCCATGATCTCGCCACTGTAACCCAGCCTGGGTGACAGAGTGAGACCCTGTCTCAAAAATAAAAATAAAAAATTGTTTGTTGTCTATTCTAACTACCTGAAAGACCTATGCAACATGCCCCCTCCTGTTTTGGAACTCACTCAGGTTGGAAAAGTAGTGGGCATTTCTCAAAGACTTGTAAAGCAGAACAACCACCTTCAGCTATTCCTGGCAAAAGGGCTGTGGAAGCTATTGGGAAAGGAAGCCTTGCCATTTGAAATACACAACCTGGATGTCACCGAAATGTTGCATCCACCGCCTTCTGCTCATGAATGTTAGATCATTTGGGCTCTGCACCTTTCCACTGGTGGCATTCTAAGAAGAAAAGTGTGAAGTATCTTGCAAGAATTATGTGCTTCTGAGATTGCAGAAGGAAAGGTAGCATTTGCAGCTGTGGGTTAGAGGAGGAGTCAGTGCAGGCCCTGTGCGTTTGGCGCATGCAGGAGGGCCACGGGAACCTGTCACAGTGATTCCTCCCAGGTAGAAGGAAAGCTCATGGTGAGAGCATCATGTCAGTCTTTTACTTGAGTTTTAGAATTGGGCCTAAAGAAAGCCTCTGGGGCTACCACTCTCTGACCTGCTGCTTTCAGGCCAGGGGTGTAGAGTGCAGCTTTTCCATTTGTCTTTATGGAAACAGGTAGTTGCCTATGTCACTGTTGGCAGCGCTGATTTCAGAAGGTCAGATTTTATGTCCAGAAAGAAACTACCTCAAGGCAGTAACAAAGAGAGCTAAGACATGTGATGACGGCATGTGGCCCAAAGGAATTCAGCAGTGGCTAAGGTCATGTTCTTAGAGACAGGCCACGTGGGCTCAGATTCTACTTCTGCTTTTGGACAATATAGTTAAATCTATAAGCCTTGGGATAATATTGGAATGGAAAGTAATGATACTTTATAAGGATATAACGCAGTAGGTAGTAATGAGAAATCAAATAAGATAGTGCCTCTGCTTGGCTTAGCACATTTGTCTTCAAACTGAGGCATGCGTACATGTGAGGTGTATGATGACTTTTTTTTTTTTTTTAATTTTTTAGAAAGAAAGAAAAAGAGAGAAAAGAAAGAAAGAGTGAAAGAAAGAAAAAAAAATGTAAGAGAGAAAGAAAGAAGAAGAGAAAGAGGGAGAGAGAACGGGATTCTTGTTCTATTGCCCAGGCTAGAATGCAGTCT
>CAUYLG010015628.1:0-67869 GCA_963573385.1 Cacajao melanocephalus | reverse complement strand
ATCTCAGGTAGTGGAGCAATCCACATGCCTGAGGGTGACTCGGACTGAACTTCAGAGTTCAAAAACACAGGCCGGCTACCATGGCTCACGCCTGTAATCCCAGCACTTTGGGAGGCTGAGGTGGCCGGATCACCTGAGGTCAGGAGTTTGAGACCAGCCTTGACAACCTGGTGAAACCCCGTCTCTACTAAAAATACAAAAATTAGCCGGGTGTGGTGGTAGACACCTGTAATCCCAGCTACTTGGGAGGCTGAGGAAGGAGAATCATTTGAACCCGGGAGGTGGAGGTTGCAGTGAGCTGAGATTGCAGCACTGCACTCCAGCCTGGGTGACAGAGCGAGACTCTATCTCAATAAAAAAAGAAAAAGACATGGCCTGCCCTCGGGGAACTCCCTGTCTAATGGAAGAGGTCTGAGTGGCCTGCGCACCCTGGAGATTAGGTGGTATCACCCCTGTTTACAGATGAGGATCTCAACACTCAGAGAGGTCAGGGAATTTACCCAAGATCACACAGTGTGAAAGGCAGCCTGGAGATGACCCCTAGCAACTGATCACCGTCCTGGGCTTCTGTCTTCTCAGTCGTCAAATGCAAGAGCCACTGATTTGCCGAGACGCGGAGAGGTGGGGGTGGATCTGTCTAACCAGCGCCCGGCACAGGGCGTGCCTATGAACTCCTCCCCCGGCCTCTTCAGCCCGGGAAACCCCGGCTCCTGGGGGCATTTTCTCAGGAATGTCTCCCAGGCCAATTCCCCCTCTAGTGCCACCCTTACTAGCTCCAGAGAGTCAGGGTGGAGTGGGGGGGAGCAGTGAGACCCCAACCTGGGCTAAGGGTGAGGCTGGTTCAGCCCCAATAATGATGGCAAACATCAGTGGAGCCCATGAGCCGGGGGGTGGTCACCTTATTACATCAAACCTCAGATTAGGTCAATCCTATCAGTCCTATTTCACAGGTAAGGGAAAACTGAGACTCAGAGCCCCACCCAAGGTCACATGGCTGTTAAAGGGGGAGCTGGCACCCAAACTGCAGATCCTGAAGCCAAATCCCATGCTCTTCCCTCCATACTCCCCACCCAGAGAGGGGACAGCTCCATGACAAGTCCTGAGCTGGGGGTGGCCAGAATCAAGGTGGTGGGGTGGGCTGGGCGGGGCCCCCACCATTGGGGGTGGCCAGGGTCAAGGTGTCAGGGTGGGCTGGGCGAGGCCCCCACCATAGCAGCAGATCCCACGCACCTGAGACTACCAGCAAACAACACGTGCTGGGTAACTGGGCCAGGTGTAGCTGATTTGCATATGCTGATTCTAGGCCTCTTGCTGGCCTTTCCCTGGGGCCTGCGCTCAGTCAGTGAGGAAGGTGGGATCTGAAGCCGGGTAACTGTCACTCCAGGCCACATGCATCCCCTGCTGCAGGCTGCCCAAAGTTCCCCCTTCCTGCTGTGATCCCCGGTAGGGGGCTCAGGGCTGGCACCTGGGCCTGGGTAAGCTGGGTGGAGACGAGCTGAGGTGCCCATGCTGGGCTGTAGGGGGCAATGGCACCCTGTCTAGCCAAGGTGGACCTGAGCTGGGAAAAGCTGGTCTGAGTGTCTGTGTGGGTCAGAGGCACCTGCTCTGCCCAGCCACCAGTCCACATTTTGTGGTCACTGTGCCAAAGACCCACCTCCTCCCGATACCCTCACTGTCTCCCCGCTCTGCCCACTTCAGCCCCTGGCATATGTGGAGGAGACCCCATTGAGTGAGTGCCCCTCTGTGCCACCTGCTTGGATCTAGCCTGGGCTGGACACACTGGGGACAGAGGGGCAGGTCAGGCCCAGGCTCTGCCTTTAAGGAGCCAGCCTGGGCTCCCTCCCCAGTGCCCCAGCCTCAAGCGTTCTCCCTGCTGCTTCCTGGACTGTCAGGTGCCTCCATGGCTCTAAGCCCCTTGGGTGTGCTGGGCTTGGTCCCCTCATCACTACCTTGATCCTGAACCTTTCCTGTCCTCACCTGTCCGCCCCTCCTAACAGATGGCCCCGGGCCTCTCAAATGACACACTGCTGAGCAAGAATCACAACACAGAGGTAAGAGGGTGTCCCAGGTGAGAGCAGGGACCCTGGAGTCAGGCTGCCACTGACCCCTTCAGGTTCTGCTTCTCAGCTGTGCAGCCTTGGACAAGTTGCTTAACCTCTCTGTGCAAACTAAGAAGGTGTCAGGAGGTCAGGGGCGAGGAGGTTTTCAGGCAGGCGGGCTGGGTGGGGTGTGGGGACAGTGGAGGGGGTGGGTAGGCAGTGCAGGACTGAGGCTGACTGAGGCAGGGATGAGTAGCGACAGCTGCTCTGTGTGGTGCTGCCTCAGGAGTGGGGCTGGCTGTGGGGTCAGGCCAGGCTGAGGCAGGAGTGGAGCGTGGGCTCCGTGGATCCACTGAGCTACTCTCAAATTGATAGCCACGGTGTCCACAAGGTGCACCCTCAGACCAGCCCAGGCCGGCTCTGGAATCTGGTTGGTTGTGTAGTTAACGTGCTGCAGGTAAGTGTGGCCTCACCCTCTGGATGAGGTAGGGGGAAGAGGCCCCCGCATGCATGGTGGCCAGCAGAGTGAAACGTGCTGGTCCTCTCGGCAAGGAATCTGCTGATTTCTGCAGCAACTACCTGGTGCACCTGTGCTTTGACCTGCCAGCCCTGCTAGCAGGAATGTGTCCTGTAGATACCCCTGCCCCCGACCCCACAGACAAGAGCCTCCAGGCAAGGAAATTCACAAAGCATGACTTATAGCAATAAAAAATAGAAACAATAGTGGGCTGACTGGATAAAGTGTGGAGCGCAGAAAAATGTAGGAGACTGCCATTTGTCAATAAAACTATGCCCCTAAGCGAACACAGCCAGCGCTGACTGTACGCGGGTCTCTAGTGTGCTATACTCTGTGTAAGGTAGATTTGCTATATTTGCATAAAGAAGCACTTTTGGAAGATGCACAGAAAAATGAATCAGGGGCAGGGGCAGAGTGCGGGAGCCCGCCTAGTGTTATAACATGGAAGTTAATTCGTGTTTTGAATGGAGTTATATATATCATTTATTTGAAAGCTCAAAAGAGTAAAATAAGAACATTCATTTGAAGGCTCCCCTTAAGAAAAGCACCTGATTTTCTCCACGTTCTGTTTTTGCTGTGAGCCATGCTCTCAGCTCCGCCTGCCTTGGTGATGTTCCTGGGCCATGGAGAATGTGAGCTGCAAAGTGGAGGCTCATGGGGATCCGTGTGGGCACAGCCAGAGTCTGAGCGGGCAGGGATGGCTGCTCCCAGGCCAGGCAATGCTGCGGGAGATTGGAGCAAGGGACGCTGATGTGCAGGACTTCACAGCCTCCCTTTTAAGCTGCACAGCAGTGCCTTGAAGGAGGCTCTGCGATGCCCATTTCACAGATGAGTAAACTGAGGCTCCTAAAGGTGAAGTGACTTGCCCAAGGCCACTTGGCTGGGAGGCAGCAGGGTGATGACTCAAACCCAGATCAGTGTTCCTCTGCAGCCTGTGCTACTGGCCAGGGAGATGGGACCCAGGAGCCCAGCGGTCACACACAGGGCAAGGGGAAGGGGCTGCTCAGAGCAGCCGAGCTTGGCTTCCCACTTCATGCCCAAGTGGGTTCTGCCCTGGTCTGTTCAGGCTCAGAGCAGGAGCCAACCTTAGAGGCTCTGATGCATCTGGCCAGGTAAGGGCTGAGCCTGAGAAGGTTCTGGAGCCAGAGCTAAGGTGGAGGCATGTCACTGTGGGCAGAACTGAAATGAACAGGTGCAGGGCACAGGCACAGGAGCCTGGTGTGGAGGGAGAGGCTGAGGATCCTCCAGGCCAGGTGCCAAGGAGAGGTGAGGGGCTGGCACTGCTGTCCCTGCCTGGGGGCCAATGTCGAGGAGAGGCAGCGCACAGCCTGCTGGGCCCCGTCTCCCTGTCCACACCGAGAACAACTGGTCCCTTGCTGGCCAACCATTATTTTATTTCCTTTTTTTTTTTTTTTTTTTTGAGACAGAGTAATGCTATGTCGCCCAGGCTGGAGTACAGTGGCACGATCTCGGCTCACTGCAACCTCTGCCTCCAGGGTTCAAGCGATTCTCCTGCCTCAGCCTCTTGAGTAGCTGGGATTACAGGCACATGCCACCACATCCAGCTAATTTTTGTATTTTTAGCAAAGATGGGGTTTCACCATGTTGGTCAGGCTGATTTTGAACTTCTGACCTCAGGTGATCTGCCTGCCTTGGCCTCCCAAAGCACTGGGGTTACAGGTGTGTGCCACCATACCTGGCCTTTTTTTTTTTTTTTTTTTGAGACTGAGTCTTGCTCTGTTGCCTAGGCTGGAATGCACCAGCAAGCATGGTCTTGGCTCACTGCAACTTCTGCCTCCCGAGTTCAAGTGATTCTCTTGCCTCAGTCTCCAAGTAACTGGGATTATAGGTGCCCACCACCATGCCCGGCTCATTTTTGTATTATTAGTAGAAACAGAGTTTCTCTATGTTGGCCAGGCTGGTCTCAAACTCCTGACCTCAGGTGATCTGCCTGCCTTGGCCTCCCAAAGTGCTGGGATTACAGACGTGAGCCACCATGCCCGGCTGCCAACCATTCTTAAGGTCTGCCAGGAGTGCATCAGCCTGTGTCTCCCCAGCATGTCCCTCATGTGGCCCCCTGATGTCTCCCCACCGGGCCCCAGGGATGGGAGTTCATGTTTTCTACAAAGTGAAGCACTTGAACCTCCGTGTGTATTCTTTGTCACCAAGGATTTGAGGCTAACAAAGTGCTCTTGTTTCTGGCCTAGATTTGTGAAATTTCCCCTGAGGCTGCTACTCCGATGGTTGGCGTTTCTGGGCTGACTGCAGGAGGCCATCCTGGTGAGGCTGGACTCCCTTGGCTCTGGCTGGTGAAGCCACTGCCCGGGACACCCAGAATCCTGCCTCCTCCAAGTACGCCAGCTCACGTGGGTATGGGTGCACCATCTGTGAGCCCTGACTGTGTTCCAAGTCCTGGGCAGATTTGGGTGGGGACACAAGCAGCCCTGTGGCTCTCGTAACTCCTGTGCCCGCAGGCTCCCAGGAAACCCCACGCCCTCAGCCTAAAATATGCTAGAAAAATTCCCCTGGGATCCTGGCGTCAACACCACCCTCTCTTCTTTACCATCGCTTCTTTCCCTGCTTCTTAGTCAACGTTTCCATTCTGCACTCTATTCACCAATCCTTGTTCTGATGCTGGAATTGTGAGGCCTTTCTTGTTGATCAGGCCAACTCCTACTCATCCTTCAAAACCCAGAAATACCCCCTTCTTTGTGAACCTTTCCCAGTTCACCCAAGCAGGCACTCCCTCACTCCTGGTGCTGCCAAAACACTATGTGAATGAAAGACATGACCCAGCTGCCCTGGGGAGTTTCCCATGGGGATGGAGGTGTGTTCTCCGTGGGCATGGCATCAAACAGAGACCCAGCAAGTGAGGGAGGAGCACAAGGGCAAAGACCCTAAGTGGGCAGCCTGCTTGGCAAGTTTGAGAAACAGTGGGGAAGCCAGGCGCAGAGAGGAGGGTAGGGGAGAAGCCGGAGACGGAGGAAGGAGTAGGAGTGAGGTGACAAGACTGAATGTCTCTGTGCGACACACTGCACAGTAATGACCCCTGTGACCCATCCATGCTCACAGCAGCCGTGAGGGAACTTAGACCCCAGGAACAAGGGACAGGCCCAAGGGCACTCAGCCATCCAGTGGCAGAGTCAGCTCTGAACCTGAGGCTGTCCATTCCTGAGTTCATGTTTTGTGGCATTACCTTGCAGCATCCCTTGAGAGGCAGAACCAGAGGCTGGGCTCCATGTTCCGACTGTCACTCCCACCTGGCTGGTTACCCTGTAGACCTGGGACCCAGGTGGGCGGGGCTTCCCTCCTAGGAGGATCCCTCCTAACCCCAGTGGGCTTGGCTGGCTTGGCTCCAGTCTTCTGCCTTTGTTTCTGCATGAACGGCTCCACCATCCGTGCGAGGGATGCCGTCCCTGGTTGCATCTCTAGCATGGTCCCAAGCCAGAGAAAGGCTCTTGCCAATGCCAGTGTGTTTGGTGGAGGCCATGCCGGCCTTCCTGGAAGAGCCCTATGCAGAGTGGGTGATGCAGGTGCCAATGTGGCATAGTCACCTGCAGCCTGAGCCCGAGTCCTGCCACTCAAAAGGCTGTGTGCCAGGCCCTGTGCCGGCACTGTACGCAGGGGTCTGACACTCAGGGTCTCATGGTCAGGGGGTGGACATAAATGCAGACCCAAAGGGTGACCACACGATGTGCTCAGGGCTGTGGCACAGGGGGACTCAGGAAGCAGAGAGAGATCCCAGAAAAGGTTCCTTATGTTGTTGGGGGTGGTGAGGCAGGATGGGGGTTGGGGGTTATCTTGCTGTAGAAGAAGCAAAACTGATCCATCATATTAAAGCACAGGGTGTCAGTTTGACTCCTTCCTTCTATCCATTCATCCATCCATATGCCCACCCATCAATTCACTCACCCATCCTCACATCCATCCATCCATCCATCCATCCATCCATCCATCCATCCACTCACCTATCCACCTATCCACTCATCAGCCCATCCATCCATCTGCCAACTCATTCACCCACCCACTCATCCACGCACCCATCCAGCCACCCACCCATCTACCTACCCCTAGTTCCAGCCACCTACCCATCCATCCATCCACCAACCCATTCACCTACCCACTCATCCATCCATCCATCCAACCACCCACCCATCCACCCACCTATCCATCCATTTACCCATCCATTTGTCTGTCCATCCATCCATCCGTCCATCCATCCATCCAACCATCCATCCACCCACCCACCTAAGCGTCTGTTTGTCTGTCCATCCCCCCACCCACCCACCCACCTGTCCCTCAAATCCTTGTGTCTGCTCTGTGCTATAATCTAAGGGTGCTAAGCAAAGTTACACCTAGTCCCTGGCCTTGACCCCTTGCAGACCTCAAGCCCTAGGACTTTGTACAGACTTTCCTCAACCTTGGTCGGCCTTGATGGTGGAGGAGACAGAGGTGACGACAGGTGATAAGCACACAGGATGGACAGAGGGAAGAAGGGCAAGGGCTGCAAGCCCAGAGGCAGTGCCCAGAGGCATGGTCGACTCAGGAGGGGACATCTGAGATGAATCTAGTTAGATCCGAAGGAGGACAGCAGGCAAGGGGTGAGAGAAAGGGCTTCAGGCAGGGAGAGAGGTCAGCCCAAGCCAGGCCAGGGCAGGTGTTGAGGACGGTCCAGGGAGTTGAGTCAAGTTGGGCCACATGTGCTGAGTCCATGAGGCTGGAGGAATCAGCAGGGCCAGGCCTGGGCCAGCCTGGGGTCAGGCTGCAGGGTTGGAGGCAGCTCTGACAGCTGGACCTGGTAGGGCCAGGATCTGCCTGGGGTTTGATGCTGACCCTTCACCCAGGCCCTCCATGTGAGCCAATTCAGGTTAGAAATGATGGGCTGGGCGCGGTGGCTCACGCTTGAAATCCCAGCACTTTGGGAGGCCGAGGCGGGTGGATCACCTCAGGTCAGGAGCTTGAGATCAGCCTGGCCAACACAGTGAAACTCTGTCTCTACTAAAAATACAAAAGTTAGCTGGGTGTGGTGGTGTGCACCTGTAATCCCAGCTACTCGGGAGGCTGAGGCAGGAGAATCACTTGAACCCAGGAGGCGGAGATTGCAATGAACTGAGATCACAGCATTGCACTCCAGCCTGGGCGACAGAGCGAGACTCTGTCTCAAAACATTAAAAATAAAAATAAATAAATAAAAGAAATGAGCACACCGAGACTCACTTCTCAGAGGCCATGAATACCTGCTTCATTCCCTCCCTGGGAACAGCATGGGGTTCCTCGGACATGGCCCTCTCCCACCGATGGGCGTCTCTCTCTGGTCCACAGAGTGCTCTGCTCTGCCACCCTGCCCTGGGCTGCCCACTGTGAGGCTGTCACTCAACTCCCCTCTGCCAGCCCAGGGAGCTCCCCTGCTGGCATTGCCTGAGCCTCACCCCAGCAAAGGCCCCAGGCCTGAGGATGACCCTGACGAAGAGAAAGGAGGAAGCTCAAGGCAGCACAGCCCACAGAAGCCTCCAGAAGGGCTGTTTGAAGCAGGGGAGAGAGCAGTGGAGAAAACAGGGGCATTGTTGTCAGATGAGGGGGTGCTCCAGCCTTGCCTGAACCATCTCAGAGCACTGGTTGAGTGTCCAGGCTCAAAGATCAGGCGTCCTGGGACTTGAATCCTGGTTCTGCCACTTCCTGGCTGTGTGACCCTGAGAAAGTGACTTAACCTCTCTGAGTGTCTGCTGCTGCATTTGCAATGTAGGGACAGTGGTCCTGCCCACCTCATGGGGTGACTTGCATCAGACACACCTGCAATGATGTCTGCACGTAGTGAGTGGTCCTTGAGGTCAGCTACTGCCATGACTCATTTTTCTCCAGGGCACAGTCATGCCTGAGTTGGGCAGCTTGTGCAGCTATGCTTAGGAGCAGGGACCGTGGTGAAACCAGCCGATGTCCACTCAGCTCCGAGACCAACCACTTCACCAGCAGATTCGATGCTGCTGCCCTTCCTCACGGTGGCTCCCTCCTCCCTACAAACTTTCGGAAGTGCTTCCACTGTGTCAGGGCCCTGGGTATGCAGAGATGAATCAGGCTGGTAGAGGCTGGGTGGGGAGGACAGGAGGGGAAGGACGGCTGAGGCCGACAGAGAGAGTGACAGGAGGGAGCGTCAATCACCTGGACTTCCCAGAAGCCTCCGGAAAGACATCAGGGTGGAGTTGAGTCATGAGGCTGAGAAGGTTGGCCTGGCTCACAGGAGGGTAGCAACTCAGGTGGGGTAAATGTGGGCAGGTGCAAAGGTGACCGAGGCACGTCCTGGCTGACCGTTGGGCTCCAGGGTCTGGCTGCCAGGGTTCAAATCCCTGCTTTGCCACTTGCTAGATGCGCAACCTTGGACACTTGACTTCTCTCTATGCCTCAGTGTCCCATATGTGATTGGGGATGACAGCAGCACTGCCACACAGGGCTGTTGAGAGAGTTAGGAAGAGGAATGTGTGTGCAGCGTTTTAAGCAGCGCCCGCGTGCTGAAAGCGCCGTGCAAATGTTAGTTAAGGTTACTGCCGTGTGACTCATCGGACAGCGTTCTCACTCTTCAGGCGTTTTTACCTCCCGCTCTCTGCAGTGGAGAGCAGCTTGAGGAAAGAACAGTGTGAATGCAAATTCTTGACAGGCAAACAGGTTTCCAGTCCCACCGCTGATGACCTTCTCAATGGCATTAAAAGAGAGTGTTTTCGACTCCCTGCTCAGACGCTGGTGGTTTCTGGGTGACAAGCAGCTGTCATATGCTTTTAACAAGCCTTGGGTTTCAGTGGGTCAAGGTACGGACCGGACCAGGTCTGGGATAATTGGGCCACTAAGGTGGGCACCTGTAATCCCAGCTACTCGGGAGGCTGAGGCAGGAGAATCGCTTGAACCCGGTAGGCGGAGGTTGCAGTGAGCCGAGATAGTGCCATTGCACTCCACCCTGGGCAACAGAGTGAGACTATGTCTCAAACAAAAAATGGGGGGCCACCAAGAGGGACACGGATAAAACTTCCAATTTTGAGTCCAGTGACTGCGGGCACAGGTGTCTGTGGCGGTTCCTCAGCCCCAAGCTCCCCGTCAGTCCCGGGAACCTTTAGCATTTCGGGCTCCAGGATGTCCCACCCCAGAAACAGGTGATGTTGCCACCAGGCATTCCATCACCTGGAGCAGGGAATGCCAGGGGCTGGGTACCTCCCTACATCCCCTGGAGGAGCGGGGAGGCCCCAGGGCTGTTGGAGGAACTCTCCCTGCGCCCGCCTCTGGCTGTTGAGCTCACAAACAGCTGTTGCCTCCCTTCATCCCAGATGGACCCTGGTACCACATACACCCACAGATTTCTGCTAATTAAAGTCAGGTTTTGACACTTGAGGCATTTGGCTGAGACGGGAGCTCACGCTCTGCCAGAGAACTGAAGCGTCGGGTTCTTCCCAAGCTCGACCCCAGACAGCTGGGCATTATGAAGGCAGACATCCTAATGCTTTTGTTTATTTATTGGATGCATCTGTACTCTTCCCCACATTTCAGAGAGGGCTGGAATCAGCCTTAAGAACAAGTTTGTCAGCTGGACACAGTGGCTCATACCTCTAATAATCCCAGCACTTTGGGAGGCTGAGGTGGGTGGATCTCGAGGTCAGGAGATCAAGACCGTCCTGGCTAACACAGTGAAACCCTGTCTCTACTAAAAATACAAAAAATTAGCCAGGTATGGTGGCACGTGCCTGTAGTCCCAGCTACTCGGGAGGCTGAGAGGAGAATTGCTTGAACCTGGGAGGCAGAGGTTGCAGTGAGCCGAGATCGCACCACTACACTCCAGCCTGGGCAACTGAGCAAGACTCTGTCTCACAAAAAAAAAAAAACAACAAACATCAAGTTTGTCTTGATATGGGAAAAAAAAACCCACACAGGTTTTGGGGTCAGAAAGGACTGGGTGTGAATCCTTTGTATCACTGTCTAGCTGTGTGTCCTTGGACAAATCTCTTCGCCCCTCTGAGCCTGTTTCCTCATCTGCATGATGGGAGCATGCATTGCCTCCATTGCTGGGCTATAGTGAGGATACAATAAGATAAAATACCATCACTGCTTCATAGATGTTTCCAAAATAGGCTTGTTTAAAATGCTAGCCAGGTGTGGTTGCTCACATCTATGATCCCAGAACTTTGGAAGGCTGTGGTAGGTGGATCACTTGATGTCAGAAGTTGAAGACCAGCCTGGCCAACATGGTGAAACCCTGTCTCTACTAAAAATACAAAAATTAGCTGGGCATGGTGGTGGGTGCCTGTAATCCCAGCTACTTGGGAAGCTGAGGCAGGAGAATCACTTGAACCTGGGAGGCGGAGGTTGCAGTGAGCCGAGATTGCACCACTGTATTCCAGCCTGGGTAACAGAGTGAGATTGTGTCTCAAACAAATAAATACATAAAAATAAAATAAAATGGATCATAGAATAAGAACAGAAAAGTAAAGGAAGGAGGAGGCAGGGGATGCCTTCTGTTGCATGGGGGGCAGAGGGGCTGTGCCCCTGCCTCAGGCCTGCCCCGCTCCACCAGATGTCCTGTGGGAACTGCCCAGGTCCTGCCACCTCCTTCCCTTGGACAGAGATGACCTGTTCAGGTCTGGCCTGAGACACAGAAATCAAGGGCCAGGGAGACTGAGGCACGGAGCCTGTCACCCAGAAAGAAACTGTTTCTCCTGCACGGGGATGGGTGAGGGAGAGAGAATGAAGCCAGAGGCGCAGAGCAGAGACCCTGAAGCCTCCAGCCCAGCAGCTCTGATCTGAGTTGCTCTGAGTCTTTCCCAGGTTCCCCATCATCCTGGTAATAAGCCCCCAACTTCGTGTACGTGTGAATCTTGGAATCAAGAGGGACCAACACAAAGGGAATGTGTGACATGGAACAGAGCTGCCTGGGAGACGGCCAAGCCTGGGCTCCAAGAACGGGAGGCGGGAGCAGGTCGCTAGTCCTGGAGAGAAGAAAAGATCACGGTGGCTTCTCAGGAGGGGCAGAGCTCTTCCTGGCCTGGAGGTAAGACTGGCCTCAAGTGGAGCTTCCTGTGGGGGTCCTATGGCAGAGGCTGGGGCTGCCTTATGGCTGTGTCTGGACGTGAGTGTCTCCTCCCCAAAAGCCGAGCATGGGATGTAGACTCGTTCAGATGTGCCTGGGAAAGCTGCTGTTTCCAAAGGCCAGATGGCCACAGCCAGGCCACAGGCACAGCGGGGGGTAGCAAACCCACTGCCCTGGGGGATGGCGGCGATAGCGTGAGGGTGCTGGCTGCTGAGGAGCTGGTGGATGAAGTGGCCAGTGACCCCCTCTTTCTCTCACTTCCCCACACGGCAAGCCCCACGGGGGATCCTGGACCTTCCACCAGCAGAGCTGACGCAGGTGCGGTGGTGCCTCTCAGCAGCCCCATTGCTGTGGCCGGCGCGTTCCCACCTCTCCCCTGCAGCCGACGGAGGGGCCATGGTGGCATCTCTGCTGCTGCCTTTGATGCTTAGCTGCTTGCAGCACAGTGGCCCCAATGTCCTGTTAAAATGAGGCTGGTGAGTTCTCTCCTCTGCACGATGCCTGGAGCCATCTCACTCAGAGTGAGAGCCAAGGGCCTTCAGTGACCCTCCGTGATCTGCTCACTGCCTCCTTGTGCCTTTGACCTCGCCAGGCAAGCAGTCCCCACACCCCCAAGGGCCTTGACTCTGCCTGAGGAGCTCTCCCTCCAAGGGCCTGTAGGCCTTCCCTTCCCCAGGGGCCTCCCTGACCACCCCGGGGTAGGATACCCCGCCCTGGGTGCTCCCCACCTGCCTTGTCCACCCTTACCTCCTTCCGAAGCTGTGAGCACTGAACCTGTCTACTTCTTTCGTGCTTCACCATCTTTCTCTCCTTGCAGGAAGACAAGCTCCCCAGGGACAGGGACCCCTACTTGTTTGTTCACTGATGTGTCCCATGAGTCTCTGGCTCAGAGTCCCTGCTCAGCAAAACTGCCAGGGCAGGATGGATGAGGACCTATCCTTGCACTAGCTGAAGCCGGGATACATGGCACACCTTTTCAAAAACCTCCTTTGGGCCGGGCGCGGTGGCTCATGCCTGTAATCCAGCACTTTGGGAGGCTGATGCAGGCAGATCGCCTGAGGTCAGGAGTTCGAGACCAGCCTGGCCAACATGGTGAAACCCCATCTCAATTAAAAATGTAAAAATTAGCTGTGCATGGTGGCGGGCGCCTGTAATCCCAGCTACTCTGGAGGCTGAGGCAGGAGAATTGTCTGAACCCAGAGATGGAGGCTGCAGTGAGCCGAGATGGTGCCACTGCACTCCAGCCTGGGCGACGGAGCAAGACTCGGTCTCAAAAGAAAAAAAAAACTCTCCTTTGAACATATCATTCATTGCCCCAAGTTAAAAAAAACATATTAATTATATGTTACTATATAATAAACATGTATTTGCATTTGTATATAATAAACATGTATTTGTATGCAGTGTGTAATCATAACTTAAGAATTACTTAAAGAAAATCTAGGTGGAAACCTCATATGAAGAGGCACATTTACCTCCCCCTTCCTCCCAGGGACAATGACGACAGCCTTTTGGTGCCGCTCCTCCCAATGCTCCTTTTAGGGGTGTGTGACCGTGAGTGTGACTGGCCAGGAATTTGAGGGTGAGGAAATTGCAGGTGAGATGGTGGCCTGCATGGGGTTATCACGGGAAGGTGCAGGTTGGCACCTACATGTGATCATGCCACTCTCCTGCCTGAGCACTCAGTGGCTCCCACTGCTCTTAGGCTGAGACTCCAGCTCCTTCTGCCTCCAGCTGCCTCCTCACCCTGCCTTGTGCCATTCCCCTGCCTTGCTCTCTGCCCTGCAGGCCTACAGCTTCCTTGCTGGTCCCTGGATGCCCCGAGATCTCCTCTTGTTCCCAGCGCCCAGGATACTTGTTACCCGCTACCTCCTCCTGGCTGGGTCTACCTGGCCGCATGAGGATGGCTCTTTCTAGATGCCTTGGCCAAGTGAAGGCTGGATCCTTCGTTCCTCTCAGCAACCTTTGTTGCTTCAGAGCACACGTCACAGCTGCCATCATAGATGTGCATGCCTGGCCATTCGTCTGTGATATTTTCCTGCCTCTAGCACATATGCCTTGTGTGTGCAGGCACTGTCTGGTAAACCCTGTATACCCAGTGCCTGGCACACAGCATGTGACCCATACATATGTGCATATAAAGGAAGAAAATGGCAATAACTAGAGGACATGGGGACATTTGACTCATGTATCTTCTTTCTTTTTCTTTCTTTCTTTTTCTTTTTTCCCTCCCCTCCCCCGGCCTCGCTCCTGGCCTCCGTCCCGCCGTCCGTCCCTGCCTTCCCGCCGCCCCGCCTCCCCCCCACCCCCTCCCCCCCTCACTCTCCCCCACCCTCTCCCCCCCTCTCACCCCCTCTCTCCCACTCTCTCTCCCTCTCTCTCTTTCTTTCTTTCCAGGGTCTCACTCTGTTGCCTAGGATGGAGTGCACTGGCAGAACCTCAGTTCACTGTAGCCTCAACCTCCTGGGCTAAGGCAATCCTCCTGCCTC
Source organism: Cacajao melanocephalus (assembly GCA_963573385.1). Lineage (NCBI taxonomy): Eukaryota > Metazoa > Chordata > Mammalia > Primates > Pitheciidae > Cacajao > Cacajao melanocephalus. The sequence goes on along the minus strand of CAUYLG010015628.1, from coordinate 53,763 downwards.
AGCCTCCTGTATAGCTGGGATCACATGCACATGCCACCACACATGACTCATTAAAAAATTTTTTTTCTAGACACGAGGTCTCATGTTGTTGCCCAGGCTGGTCTCCAACTCCTGGGCTCAAGCAATCTGCCCCCTGTCGGCCTCCCAAAGTACTGAGACTACAGGCGTGAGCCACCATGTGCAGCCATTTATCTTTTAAAAATATTTATTGTTTATTTTAAAAATTTTCATGCCCCTTGCTGCCAAGTTGTGTATATGTATCTGTGTTTATGGACACATTTCTTCTAAAACATATTGAAGTATAAGCCGTATCTAGAAAAGTGCACCAATTCTACGTGTGCAGCTGGGTGAATCATCACCGGTTACAGACCCATGTATCCGACACCCAGATCTGGATACAACGTTATCCAGATCAAAAACCGCCTCTGGGCATGGTGGCTCATGCCTGTAGTCCCAGTACTTTGGGAGGCTGAGGAGGTGGGATGGCTTGAGCCCAGGAGTTCGAGACCAGCCTGGGCAATAAAGTGAGACCCTTATCTCTACAAAAAAATACCCAAAAAACTAGCCATGTGTGGTGGCACACACCTGTAGTCCCAGTTACTTGGGAGGCTGAGGTGGGACGATCATTTGAGCCTGGGAGGTGGAGGCTGCAGTGAGCTAAGATCGCGCTGCTGCACTCCAGCCTGGGCGAGAGAGTGAGCCCCTGTCTACCAAATCAAAACCAACACCAAAACTGAACCAAACCAAACCAACCAAACAAAAACACCCCCTCCATGCCCCTCTAGTCTCTGCTCCTCCCTGCAATCATCACGGCCTCTGTGCTACAGATGAAATAAATGCTGACAGGAGCCCCCCAGCGACGCAGCAATCCCACTCCGAGGTGTAGATAGGGTGGAAATGCACATAGCTGCTCACCGAAGGTGCAGAGACACCCACTGGCGTGCTCATGACCGTTTCCACCGCCCGGACGCCCATCACAGGGGGTGGATAAGTGCACTTGGGATAGCCACACGATACTCCACAGCAACAAGAACACAAGTGCGGCGACACAGGCAGCTGCGATGATGACTCTCTCAGTGTTGAGTGGAAAACAGCAGACAGAAAAGACGACCTATTCCAGGATGACATTTATACGCGAGGCCGGAACAGGCGAAACAACCCATGGGGGTATGTGTGGGCGGGTATTTACTTCGCTGCTTTTCTTTCCTTGGCTTCCCTTCTGTTTCTCCCTCTCTTCTCTCCCTCCCTCCTTTTCTTCCTTCCTTCCTTCCAAATTTGGGATCTCTAGCCCTCTCTGCAAACACACAGACATACAGACACACAGACACATACAGACACACAGACACTCACAGACACACAGACACACACACAGATACACACACACAGACACACACACACAAACACACACACACAAACACACACACACAAACACACACACGCAGCTTCACTTTGCCTCTTTACTCTTTCCTCGGCTTCTCTTCTCTTTCTCCCTCTCTTCTCTCCCTCCCTCTTTTTCTTTCTTCCTTCCAAATTTGGGATCTCTATCCCTCTCTGCAAAGACACACGCACACGCATGCACACACACACATCATCTTCTCTACATCAAGAAATAATACCCTTTAAAATAATGACCACCATGAATGCATGAAGGCTTGCAGGTGTTTTGTGTGCTCATGCTTTGGAAAGTCCATGACCTTTTCCAGAAATCAGCATGAGTTCAGGGTCAATGTCAGGAACAGAGGCTCTGAGGCATTTGCTTAGCTGGAATGGGGGGTGCTGGTGGCTGTGGTCATGTGACAGGTGGTGCCTGCTGCACTGGTCAGGTGGGTGTGCTTAGGGGAGAGGGGTGTGGGGCACCAGCTACAGTGGGTGTTCAGCAGAAGGGTGAGGATTGATCATTTAACCTGTGTGACTGTGTGACTGTGTCTTTTTAAGGGCTGCATGCAGTCTGTTATCTGAGTATTTAATGGCTAATGGAGCCAAATCTCTGCCACCAGTATGAATAAACAGCTGGGCGCCAGAGCCCTTGGCTCAGGTTCAGATCTGGGCTCTTCCAGGCCCTGGTGATTCATCAGGGACAACTCATTTGTCTTCCTTTTTTTTTTTTTTTTTTTTTTGAGACGGAGTCTCGCTCTGTCAACCAGGCTGGAGTGCAGCGGCACAATCTTGGCTCACTGCAACCTCTGCCTCCCGAGTTCAAGAGATTCTCCTGTCTCAGCCCCCCGAGTAGCTGGGATTACAGGTCCACGTCACCACACCCGGCTAATTTTGTATTTTTAGTAGAGATGGGATTTCACCATGTTGGCCAGGCTGGTCTCGAACTCCTGAACTCAGGTGATCCACCCGCTTCGGCCTCCCAAAGTGCTGGGATTACAGGTGTGAGCCATGACACCCGGCAACTTATTTACCTCTTGGGGCCTCTGGTTCCTCATCTGTAAATAAGTTTGAAAACTGTACTGACCCACATATGGTTGCGGTAAGAATTGAGTGAGTTATTATTTGTAAAACTCTTGGTTAAGTGCCTGCATGGAACATGGTAAGCATTTAACAATGTTTTTCTACTTTTGCTCAGTTATTTTAAAACGTCCCACATCATATTAGTCAGCTTTGGCTGTAATAACGCTGCATAACAAATAGTCCCTCCCTCTCAGTGGCTTCTGAAGACAAGTGCTGTGCTTGATTTGGGGCTGTGGTTGCGTTCAGGCCTGTTCCATCTGTCTCTGTCCCCTCTTTCCAAAACCCAGGAGGACGGAGTAGCATTAGCTCAGATGTCTCTTCTGATGGTGGGGGTGAGGAGAGCCAGAGGGGAAACGGAACCCGGGGATGCCTCAAAGAGCCATGCTCTCACTTCTGTCCACATCCCAGAGCTCCAAGCAGGTCTCACAAGCAAGCCTTGAGGCAAGGAAGCTCTGAACGCGACACTCCCTGCAGGGACTGTGGCAGGGCCAGAGGCAGGGACGTAAGAATGTGGAAAGAAAATGGAGTTTCCACCCAGTCTATGTAATCCTGGTGATGCAGCCTTGGAGGGAGACCTGTGTACCTTCATCTGATGAAATTCACGGCAGGGTGATTAATGCCTGGTGAGTGATCTCAGCATTTTCTTGTTGCTTCATCAAATGTTACCAAGTTGCCCTCCGGAAAGGCTGACCCAGGTGTCTTCCTCCCAGCAGCGTCCAAGACTGACCTCCAGCACCCGGCCAACACGGTCAAGTATTGCCTTTTTTCACGTTTGCTCAGTCGAAGGTAAAAACAAGAATTATGATGGCAGTCGTGACAGCATAACACAGTATGATCCATTGGGACTTTTATGGCATGTGAAGTCAGAATGACCTCAGCTCAGTGCGCCCGTAGCTTCCCGGAGCCGCTCGTCCTCTGTATGATGCTGTAAGCAGGTGAGCCTTCCTGTTGAACTCAGGGCTTGGCCGTATGATCTGTTCAGGCCAGTGGAACGTACTGGGCCAAGCAGAGCTTTAAATGTGTTCTGGTGGTTCGCTTTACCCCACCCTCAGCCTTGTCCTCTTGCGGAATCTCAGGGACAGGGCACCTTGTGGAGGAAGAGATGTGGCTGCCATGCAGCCCCAGGGAGCCCTCAGCTGCCCCCACGGTGGGCTCCAGAGCCTCAAGGCCCTACAGAGGTGACCCGAGCTGAGGCAGGAGGCCAGGCCTTCATAGCCATGCATTGACCGGTCGTCACATGCAGGCCCCTCCTGGGGAGAGGACCACCTTGGGCATGGCGACTCTCTTCAGCCAAGGTCAATTGCTGGAGCAAGATGCCACTGTGAGCCATTAGCGCATGACACCTCAGCAGCAGAGGAGCAGATGCCTTGCTCCTGCAGCGAGCTGGGGGTGCCCCCGTACCCACTGCACGAATTAACCTTCCATTTTGAGCACCTACAGATGCCAGGCTTGTATCATCCGCCATGACCACAACAGCCCAGGGGCCACTGTCAGCATCCCTTGGGAGCTTCGTGTGCCCAGGGTCACACTGCCACAGGAAGCTGCCAGACTTGGGGCTAGGTCTGTGATTCCGGCACCAATATTCTCAGCTGCTGAGATTGGACCAAGCCTAGGGGGCCCCTCTCCCAGGGTGGGGGAGTCCAAGCCATCCTTACATGTCTGTCTGGAGAGTAACCACACAGAGTGTCCGAGCGTTGGCCTGTTACCAGGGGCTGACAGGCTATGACTATTGTGGTCTTATATTGTCACCTTGCATGCCTGTGTGTGCCAGAAGCTTTTACTCTTCAAAGAGGGAAGCAATCTAGAAAATGATTCAGCAAATACTTTGGCAGATGTTTCCCTGGGCTGCAGGCTGGGGAACGTGCCTTGTCTTTGGAATGGATCAAATCTGGTTGGAGGTTCTAGCTCTGCCCTAGTTCCAGCCCCCGGCCCCTCACCGAGCAGTTGGACATGGGGCCCCTCCACTCTTCCTTCTCTGGAGTGGGGCGAGATGAGGTCCCTCCTCTCAGGGGGAGGAAGGGAGGCAGCAGGTTGTGAGGTTCTACGTGGGTCAGGGATGCTGCTCCAGCCTGGGGCCTGGGGATATGGTGGCAACACATGTGGCCCGTGACCTTCAGAAGGAAGCACCACAGGCTGGAGGAGAGGCAGCCATGCCAGCGACACTCACAGGGCTGCCCAGGCATCCCGCGGCAGGGAAGCACAGAGGGTGGGAGGGGCCGGCCTCCCTGAGGAGGTGCCATGGGAAGTGGGTTTTGAACATTGAATAGGAGTTTGCCAACTGGCCAAGAAGGAGCATGGGAAGAGCATGTGCAGAGCCGGAGGCATGGGGCCCGGGGTGTCTCTGGTGGGATAGTGAGAGGATGGCATGACATACTCAGCCCTGTTTTCACGCTGTCTCATTCTCCCAAATTGTCTCTGGACTATCAAGAGAGAAGGTCCTGAGGCTGGCAGAGCACACGGTTCCTAGCAAGAGTGGAAAAGAAAAGTGAGGGAAAGGGGAGACCCCACTGCCACCCTGAGCACGACCCTGTGCTGGGTGGGTGGGGGGAGCCTAGGGAGGAGTGGTCCTCAAGGGAGTGCGGTCGCCTGGAGAGTACAGTGTCAGCCTCTCTGGGGTCACTTAAGCCTCAGCCAGCAACCGGGCCCCTGTGAGGATGGTGGACCCTGCCCAGCCGCCCATGTGGACACCCCCTCTCGGTGGCCCGGGGCTCTCATAAGATACTGCAGGAAGAGGATGGAGCTGTCCGCAGGGTGGGTAGGGTGTCAGTAAGACACAGGTCAGAGGGAGTGATAACTTGTCCACATCTGTGCAATTTGCCAGTGGCAGAGCTAGGACTCCAATTTAAGGTGTTCTTCCACCCCTGATGTGTGTTTGTGTGTGTGTGTGGAGTGGGGGGTGAGATGGAGCAGTGATTCCACTGGGGTCATAGTTGTTGAAGGAAAGAGCAATTCATCCTGATCTATGTTTATGCTCTCAAATGGGCAGCTGTATTAAAATAACTCTTTTTTTTTTTTGAGATGAAATCTTGCTCTGTCACCCAGGCTAGAGTGCAGTAGCATGATTTCAGCTCACTGCAACCTCCACCTCCTGGGTTCAAGTGATTCTCCTGCCTCAGCCTCCCGAGTAGCTGGGATTACAGGTGCCCACCACCACACTTGGCTAATTTTTTGTATTTTTAGTAGAGACGGGGTTTCACTATCTTGGCCAGGCTGGTCTCGAACTCCTGACCTCATGATCCATCTTCCTCTGCCTCCCAAAGTGCTGGGATTACAGGCATGAGCCACTGCTCCTGGCCTAAAATAACTCTTAATAAAACAAATGCAATTTCCCCCCACTCTGCCCCTCCAAGAAGCCAACCCTGGGTGTTTGTGTCTACCTGCTCTCTGCCCTCAGCCATGTGAGGAACAATTTGGCACAATGTTTCTGCACCGGGGACTGAGCCAAACTCTCTACCTAACTTGCTCTTGCCAGCCTCCTGGCAAGCTGCATGGCGTGGTTTCTGCTCTCCCCATTGTGGGAGGAGGGACCTGCAGCTCAGGGGAGTGAAGCTCTTTGCCTGCAATATCTGACACCAGGCGGCCGCTGGGCATCGCAGGCAGGTTGAGTTGCTGTTAGGATTTGAACCCTGGTTCTTGCAGCCTTGGTAGTTGCTTCTGCTGCTGCCTGGAAAACTGAACCCCCAAATAGTTACGTGGCAAGTACCTGCTCCTCATCCAGGTCTCAAATCAAAGGTCAACGCCTCCAAGAAGGCTTCCTTAACCATTCCATCTCAACCTCCAGCACTTCCCAGTACATTCTATCTTTTATTGTTTTCAGAACACTTGTTTTATTAACTTATCCTGCTTACATATGTGGTTATTATCCCTATTAGAATGTAAGTCAAGGTCGGGCGCCATGGCTTATGCCTGTAATTCCAGAGCTTTGGGAGGCCGAGGCAGGTGGATCACCTGAGGTCAGGAGTTCGAGACCATCTTGGTCAACATGGTGACACGCCATCTCTACTAAAAATACAAAAATTAGCCAGGTGTGGTGGTGCACACCTGTAATTCCAGCTACTCAGGAGGCTGAGACAGAAGAATCACTTGACCTGGGAGACAGAGGTTGCAGTGGACTGAGATTGCACCATTACACTCCAGCCTGGGTGACAGAGCAAGACTTCATCTCAAAAAAAAAAAGAAAAGAAAAAGGAAAAAAAAGAATGTAAGTCAATAAAGGAGCCTCATTTATATACTCCTATAGCTTTTCATATATGCTGAACCAACATATATTGAATATATGTTGAAAGCATTAGTGGATGAGTGAATGAGGGAGGTAATGAATGAATGTCACCTAATCCTGTGCCTTTCCACTCATTTCCAAGAGTCTGCAGTTTTCTGCTATAGCTCTTTACTTGGGAATCTAGGTAGTTTCCATTTTTGCACTATTACATACCCTGTTACAATCAATGATGGTATCACATTTGTGCATTTTTGTAAGATCATGGCTGTGTGTAGCCCGTGAATAAAGACGCTTGAAACAACAATTGAGACGAACGTTTTGTGATGGTTCTTGTCACAAGAGGTCTCCCATGTTCCAAAGCCCTGCTATATTCCATGCCCCAGGTGCACTCTTTCTTCCTGTCTCATTTTGTTCTCGTCTTGCTTGGCTGCTCTGGGAATCAAAGAGGAGAATCTTTTATATGCAAACGACTTGGTATCGCCAATAAGATGTAGAAACAGCCCCGCCAGGCCATGGGTTCTGCTATCTAAACTCCCGAGGCAAAGAAGAGCAGGCTCTGTTCAGCTCTTCTAAAACAAGAACCAGGAGGTTGCTGTCCTGGAAATTAAATTGCTGCCTGTGGTGGAGGTGAGTGAGCTAGTGATGAACTCAGGTGCCTTCAGGTCGAGGCTCTGCCACCTGTGAGCTCATGCAGCTAAGTGAGTCCCTTCAGCTCTCGGCATCTCCATCTCCTCATCGGTAAAATCGGGCTAACGAGGGGAGCGGCTACAGAGGGCTGCTGAGAGCATCGCAGGAGAGGCTGTGAAGTGCCTGGCAGCTGGTGTTTGCGCTAGAAACACTCTCCAGCAGGCAGCCTAGGGTTCCCGCCACTATCTGAAGTCTGTGATAATGAGAGATTGGTCCTGAGAGCCTCTGCTCCCTGGGCTGCCCTCCTGCCCCCATGATTCCCCATATCCTTCCTTCCTGTGGCCACCTGCTAAATCAGCAGGGTCCCTGGACCCTTGGGATTCAACCAAAAGGTCCTTAGAAGGGGTGACAGCTCCCAAAGATGTGACCTGGACACTGCACTTGCAGATGTAGCACTGCCAGGTGGCTATGACTGCCAGACGCCACATGGCATTCTTCATTCATTCAACTATGTGCCCGTGTGGTTGGAGAGCCTGGGGCCCATCCATCCATGGAAGAGACAAAGGACACCTGGACTACAGGGGCTGCCCCTGCCCGGAGCACCACAGGGAGCACTGGGCTACCAGGTGGCAGTTTGTCTCTGTGCTATACTTTCACATCACGCTCCTCTAATTATTTCCTTGAGTTATTTACATTTATCATAGTTACACTGCACTGTGTTGTGCTCCTAATTTGCAGAAACGCTTCAGCGGCTCAGAATTGATCCATTAATGCACAACGGTGTGATTAAGACAGTGGGATGATGACGAGAACGCAGAATGAGCTCGATGAGAACGCAGAATGAGCTCGCAATCGTAAACCAAGTGAGAGGTGTCTGTGTTGGTGCTGGGAGGAGAACCTCCTGGATGATGGCTTCGCACAAGCAGCCGAAACGTAAAAGCCTGAGTTGAGACACAGCGAGTCCACATTTCTGAAAAATTGATTTCATCGTAGCAGTGAGCTCACCCCTCAGACCTTGCAACTTCATTATCTGTTGTGAAGCTTCGTCAAACAGGCTTCTGAAGTGGAGAAAGGCTTCATCACTTTTTCAAGGAAAGTGTGGGGATCCCTCTGGCAAGGAAATCACATTTCAAGCTCAAAACCAGGCGTGCCCATGCAAAATTGAGTAATTTCACTGATAAAGGCTGAAATGAGACAAAACCAACATCATTCAAAGTTGCCCTCTCTGTAGCCAAAGCAGAGGAAGTGAAGTGGCTGCTGGGAAGGTAGTAAAAGCAACCCCCAAATTAATGCCAAATGTGATGCTCAGGGAGAAAACTAAAGGGGCGGCAAAATCCTCTATAAAATGGCGCTCTGGGATATAGTCTGACAGCAGGGACAGAGAATGTGTAAGAGCGGTTCCCAGATGTGTGCCTGCCAGCAGTCACTTTTCTTCACCCAGGAAAACCTCTGCTGCAAAGAGGATGAATCAGGTTCTGGCGGGTTCCATATGAAGGATGTGATTGAGGAAAGTGATCGTGATCACAGCTAGCATTTTGTGAGCAAGTGCTTGGGGCGGGAAGTGCTAAAAGGACTTTACAAGCATTCAGCAACCTTTACTTCTTTATTTATGTATTTACTTAAGATGAGATACTTTTATTATTTACATTTTATAACTAACAAGCCAAGGGACATGGAGGCAGGCTACTTTGCCCACAGTGACACAGCTAGCTAGCAGTGGAGAGGTGCATGCCTTGCCAACTACCTCCATACATACGCTTAACTACCGTGCCATACAGCTGCTGCCCAATCCGCAGGGAGACGTGGCTTTTCCTTCCTTGACTTTTGAAAGCCCATGTTTCGGAAAAAGAGGTTTTTTACAGAGTGAAGTTGTAAGGATGATAACTTTCTGGTAGCCATGGTGTGGACTGGAAAAGGTGCGTTTGAGTTGGTTCTGACAATGCGTCACCATCTATTTCCCTGCAGGGGCAACCCTCAAATCTGTACCCTGGCTGGGCATGGTGGCTTATGCCTGTAATCCCAGCACTTTGGGCGGATCACTTGAGGTCAGGAGTTCGAGACCAGTCTGGCCAGCATAGTGAAATCTCCTCTCTACTAAAAATACAAAAATTAGCCTGGCATGGTGGTGCATGCTTGTAATCCCAGCTACTTGGGAGGCTGAAGCGGGAGGATTGCTTGAACCCGGGAGGCAGAGGTTGCTGTGAGCTGAGATCGCGCTACTGCACTCCAGCCTGGGCTACAGATTGAGACTCCGTCTCAACAAAAAAAGAAGAAAAAATCTGTGCCCTAACTTTGCCTCATATCGAAGGAATTAACGTGAATCACAGACAGCAGGACCATAGCCAGCTGCGAGGCGTCCGAAATCTCCCTGGGAGGTCACTGACAGCAGGCACCACGTTCTCACAAAGAGATTTGAAACCAAGCGGCCCATAAGCCTCTGCTTCTTGACACGGATAAAGTGAGTGGCTGTCTCTGCCAGATGTCCAGGGGCTGGTGGAGGATCTATTTAGTGTCCGTTTATACCACGAAGGCCCCAGAGCCATTGTTTCAGGCCAGGAAAGTCACAGATGCCTCAAGAAGACCAAATCGTAGTGAGAACTGCCGGGAAAAGCAGTTGAGGATCAGACACATCTAAGTGGTAAAGTCCACGAGCTGCAACCAAACGGTGAATTGTGTCCAGAGCTGAGAGCAGGAAAGAAGCGGTGAGGGGCCCATTCCCTGGGATCTTCCTCGCAGATTCCTCTCCAGCATTTGACTGAGTCTGGCAGTGACCGAATCCGTTTTCTGCAAGGAATCTGTCAAAAGTGACTACCTCTTGTCTGATCTCAGCCTGTCTTTTCCAGAAGGAGCCACTGTGTGCTGCCTGCCATTGTCAAAGGTCGGGAATTGTGTGTGAGATGGGATTTTCTAATTCAGTAGAAATGAGGAGTTAGAAAGAAAAGAATCCGCAACTCAATCTCTCTGGCCTTGGGGCCATAGCCACCTTGATACAGGTTTAATCTCTCAAACTTATAGGAAACAGTCATTATTACGTTTTTCAGTATCACCTTCACTTCAATTGCTTTTAAAAAGCGTGATGAATTGGCCAGGTGCGGTGGCTCATGCCTGTAATCCCAGCACTTTGGGAGGCTGAGGGCGGGCGGATCACCTGAGGTCGGGAGTTTGAGACCAGCCTGGCCAACATGGTGAAACCCTGTCTTTACTAAAAATACAAAAGAGTAGCCGGGCATGGTGGTGCATGCCTATATTCCCAGCTATTAGGAGGCTGAGGCAGGGGAATTGCTGGAATCCAGGAGGAGGAGGTTACAGTCAGCTGAGATGGCGCCATGACACTCCAACCTGGGCAAGAAGAGTGAAACGTCTCAAAAAAAAAAAAAGATTGTGATGCATCTCTAGAGAAAACAATTCCCTGAACTGTCTGGGCTGGGGGACCTCCCCAACTTTTCTCCAGACATAGAGTCTTCTCTTTGAGAGGCCACGGCCAGGCTGGTAGCCTCAGGGCAGGGCGGTAAGTGGTCCCCACCTCCGGTTCTTCACCAGAGCTCCTTGTCTGTATGGCTGGCACCGCCACCCACTCAGCTGCTCCGTTTAGAGGTTGTGCTAAAAATTTCCCTCTCCCTCGTCTTCTTTTCCTGATTTACCACCAAATCTTGAAGGCTTTGCCTCTTCGAAGTGTCCACTGTCTGCCTGTATCCCCCCATCTTCACCGCAGCCCCTAAGCCCAGGCCCCATCTCCCAGCTTGACCATCCCGGCAGCATCCTTAGGACATGCTCTGAGCTCCTCCAGGCCTACTGTTATTCAGTGGCCTGGGCGGCTGCTTCAAAGAAAGAAACAACGGGGACCCTCCCTTCTCTCCTCTCTCGCCCTCGCACCACAGTCCTCTCAGTCACAGCTCCTGCCCTGCCCTGAGCATGTAACTCACCGAATGCCACCGCAAGCCCACGAGGGAGGTGGCTCTGGGTGGGTCCCCGGGGAAGCAGGCACTGGCGCAGGTTGCAGCCCCAGAAAGCAGCGTGAGGCAGGCCAGGAGGGAAGCCCGCCCAGAGCTCGTTACTGCTGCAGGGGGGCCCAGCCCCTCCAGGGCCCTAGGGCTGTGTAGAAGGCACCTTGACAACAAGACGCAGGGCCGTTCTCCACTGACCCCAGTCCCATGTGTTGAGGTTTGTCCCAAAGTGTGGTGACTCCCATCCACGTCCAGGCTCTCCACAGCGGGAAGGCTGAGTGAGCTTCTAGCTTCAGAAAAAGCCTGAAGGCACAGAGGTGGGGACACTCGGTGGACATGAGGGTGGGGCATGGGCAGTGGCCTGGGTCTCAGTGTGTGGCCTACGCTAGATGCAGTGGTGCCATCACGGCTCACTGCAGCCTGTACTTCCCAGGCTGCCACCATCCTCCCGCCTCAGCCTCCTGAGTAGCTGGGCCACCATGCCCAGTAATTTCCTTTTATTTTGGTACAGAAGGGTTCTCCCTGTGTTGCCTGGTCTGGTCTCAAACTCCAGGGCTCAAGCAATCCGCCCTCTGTGGCCTCTCAAAGTGTTAGGATTACAGGCGTGAGCCACTGCGCCCGGCCCCCACACTGTGTCTGCGTTTTCTCCGTCCCATCTCCCACCTGAAGCTTTCTTCCCAAATTAGATTTGAGGTGGCGTACAGAATCCATTCCTCACCCCTAAGACGCCCCCAGGTATGGGAGGCAACACCAATGTTGATATTCACTGGGGTGGCTGGCAAAACATTAATTATTAGGAAAAGTTACAGATTGTAATCTCAGACCTTTTGGAAGGCCGAAAGGTTTTATGGAGGCGTGCTGAAGGCAGCTGTCTCATTAATATTAGCACAGGAAAGAGAGACAGTCAGAGGCCTTCCCGGTTTAAGTCTGTTTACCCCAAATCCCCTTGTCTCTACTCTGTTTACTCATATCAACTTTGTGCTGGATGGTCCTCTCAGGGGGCGATCAAAGGGAATTACCCGTTAATAGTGTTTATTCTGGGCCCTAAACCTAAAACTTTTATCATTCCTATAACCACTCTTTTAACCATGTTAATTCTCCACAAGTGTGTTGACCTAGAACCTCTGTTGTAAAATCCTGATGGAATAAATGTGTGGACGGACAGAGGGTCTGGTCGCCCTCTGAAAGCAGCCAACGGCCACCCCTAGTCCATGGGTTACTTATAGTAAGACTATGGGTGACTTAGAGTCAATTGATAGCTAAGTTGAATGGAAATGTAGGTGACTTGGGGATTCAATACTTGCAACTGGTGTCTGAAGTGGAGGACAGTCTTGTGGAACTGGCCCTTAACTGGTGAGGTCTGCGCTAATGCCAGTATCACTGTAATGGGGTGAGAGTACATTCATTCATCCGTCGAGTCAGGGTCGGCCGGCCAGAATCCCACAGGTGGTGGTTGACGTCTCATGCTAATTTGATACTTTTCCAGAACACTAGTAAACACGGCTATAATCCCTAGATTAAAAAAAAACCCTCAGTGACAAGTGCATACCTCCAACCACACAATTCCATCCTGATTTCTCCATTTCTTTTTGGTGATCACTATCAAGATTTGAACCCATGATGTCTTCTGAATCCCACTTAACATCACACTTCGCTTTCCAAACCTCATTTGCCATCTGCCTGCCCCTGCACTCTCGGAACTGGCAGGATGGATCTGAGTGGCATTGCGGAATCCGGGGTTTTGTACAGGAGCGAGAGTTTCATTTTCCCTTTAATTGAATTACTTATCACTGGAGGTTAAATGCCTCCTTCTGAAAAGCAGCCAGTCGCTTTAGACAGAGGGATGTTTGGCTCCTGAATGATATTCCTTTTAAACACACGAATTGGTCACAAAAACTTCTCCAAGCCTCGGAAATGCTAGACTTTATTCTGAGAAATTTGGCAATTTCACCTGCCTTTAATGCATTGGCAGGTGTGTGATGAGCCTGGGTCTTATACACAAAATGATTTTTTGGTCTTTTTGTCTATTATTGTAGCTCAGGAATATACTCGCAGAATTGGGAGAATATGGTTGGGATGGCCCAATGTAAAATGCATTCCGAGAAGTGATTGCAAAATTCACTTGGGGGTGGGGTGGAGGGGAGTTGAGGCATCACTCAGAGACAGAGGCACTCGTCATCCTGAGCACCCAACCCTGGAGTGCTTCGGTAGGTCCGTGTGACTGCTGTGATACTGTGATATAATTAGAAGCGTATATTTTGGTCTTTGTCCCTGGCTCCAGGCCAGAGCACTGAAAAGCCTTACAATCTCCTGAGTGACAGGGGTGCTGGGAAAATCTTTTGTTCTAACATTTGGTCTGTGACCCTGGTTCCTGACAGTGATTCTGAATCCCCTGGAATTTCTGGGGCGATAGAAGCATCTTTTATTCTAATGAGGTGGCTCCTGGTGGGGGCGGGGGGAGGTTAAGTGCTAGAAAGACCCAGACATGATTAGAAACCTGAAGCTTTCAACTCCACCTGCCACCCTCCAGGCAGGGGAGAGGGGCTGGAGATTGAGCTAATTATCAGACTTCCCTATGTAATGAAGCCTGAACTACAGGGTGCAGAGAGCTTCTGGGTGGGTGAACACATCCAGGTGCCGGGGGGCGGTGCACCCCAACTCCAGGGCGACAGAAGCTCCCGCGCTCGGGGCCCTCCCAGGCCTCGCTCTGTGTGCCTCTTCCTTGCTGTTCACCTGCATTCTTTATCATATCCTTTGTAATAGACCAGGAAGCACAAGTGAAGCATTTCCCTGAGATCTGAGTCCTGGCGAATTCATCAAAACCGAGGAGGAGGTCATCGGTGACTTAGAGTCAATTTATAGCCAAGTTGAATGGAAATGTGGGTGACTTGGGGATTCAATACTTGCAACTGGTGTCTGAAGTGGAGGACAGTCTTGTGGTTCTGGCCCTTAACTGGTGAGGTCTGCACTAATGCCTGGTAAGTAGTCTCAGAATTCAGTTAAATTCTGGAACAGCCAGCCAGTGTCCAGGGAGCTACAGAATTGGTTGGTCTGGGAACACACATCTGATGTAGGAAGGGAAGTGGTGGGGTGAGTATAGGAGAGTTTTTTTTTCCTTTTTGTTTTTTGAGATGGAGTTTCACTCTTTCACCCAGGCTGGAGTGAGGTGGCACGATCTTGTCTCACTGCAACCTCTGCCTCCTGGGTTCAAGCAATTCTCCTGCCTCAGCCTCTCGAGTTTGCTGGGATTACAGGTGCCCACCACCACGCCTGGCTAATTTTTGTAATTTTAGTAGAGACGGGGTTTCACCATGTTGGCCAGGCTGCTCTTGAACTCCTGACCTCAGGTGATCCACCTGCCTCAGCCTCCCAAAGTGCTGGGATTACAGGTGTGAGCCACGGCTCCCAGCCTTTTTTAACTGCCATTAAGAGAGACGGGCTGTGAGTATAAAGATGCTGAGGTAGATTATCGTTCCAGGATATTCACTCCCCGCCCCCACCCCCCTGAGGTATGGCACTTCTTCACCCCTTGGTGCTGGACCTGATCATGTGACCTACATTGGTTCCACTTATTGGTGTGACTTGTTTTGGTCAAATGGAAACGAGTGGCTTTGCCACTGTAAAGACCTGAAATGCACGAATGAAGTGGCCTTAGCACACTGCACTTCCGCCACCCACAGGAAGGGCTGCCCTGAGGTAGCTGCTGCTGCTTTGGCTTGCAGCCACAAATGAACACAGGTGGAGCACACCTGGAGTCAACCTGCAGCTTAGGGTCAAGCCTGGCCTAATCCTTGTTCATTGACCTCCAGCTAACCATAGGCATGTCGGAGGGAAGACCTGATTATTGTGTGAAGCTGTTGAGTTTGGGGTGGTTTGTTACACAGCATCACTGACTGTAGCTGACTGATACAGATGCCAATGCAGTTTCAAACATAAGCCTCAAAAGGTAAGGAGGGACCATGTGCAGTGGCTTACACCTGTAATCCCAGCACTTTGGGAGGCCAAGGCAGATGGATCACTTGAAGTCAGGAGAAACCCCATCTCTACTAAAAATACAAAAATTATCTGGGCATGGTGATGGGCGCCTGTAATCCCAGCTGCTAGGGAGGCTGAGGCAGGAGAATCACTTGAACCGGGAGGTAGAGATTGCAGTGTGCTGAGGTCGTGCCATTGTACGCCAGCCTTGGTGACAGAGCGAGACTCCATCTCCAGAAAAAAAAAAGGTAAGGGGGAACCCCTCTCCAAGTGCAGGCATTGACTTGTGATAAAGCTGCCGACGGTGTGGACAGCTCTGCAGATTCCTCATTTCTCCAGGCAGCCTGTGACGACCGAAGAGGAGAAATGAATGTTTGGCTTTAATATTTCATCATCTTGTCCCATGAAACTCAATTCTAAAGTCAGATTAGGTGTGCTCACTTAGGTTTCAGTCTAAATGCGGTGGTGCTACCGATGTCCACAAATTAACTGAAGCGACGAGGTTGAGGGGACACTGAGCGGGCAGAGGTCACACCCTCTGGCCTGTGCAGCTGGGTCTCCCTTGAGTAGGATGACTTGCTCATCCCACGTTTAAAATGGAAATTCCCAAATCCCAGGACCCCTCTTAGTTTGGGGGGTGGGGCCACGCTATGCCCACCAAGGCCTGGGACTGGCCAGATCTTTGACAGCCACTGGAAGATGAATTCACTGATTTCAGAAACATTCACACTTTGAACAATCTGTGTCTTAGGATTATGGAAACATTATTCCTACAGTAAACAAGATAAAAATAGATGCAGACATTAGGATGGAAATCAGGCTGGCAAAGATGGTGTATGAAACACACACTATTTCTCATCCTCCCTCTTCAAACCCACGAGCCTGACACTCGATGGATTTTTACAGATGTTAATCCACAAGGACAAAGAGAACAGGACAGGAGACGATGGAAGGAAGATTTGGGAAGCAGGAAGAGACACGCAGCCCCTGACCCAGCAGCTCTGAGAAAGGTTAATGAGAACAGGTGTGGGGGAAATCTGAGAAGCCCCAACTTACCCCGCAGAACCCCCTGGAAGAGGGATGAAGGGTGCCTGGCTAAGAGGCAGTCTGGCCTTGATTCTTCTCCCTGAGGCTTATGCTGGCAGAGGAAACACAAATTTGGATGTAGTAAAGAAAGACTTTATTCCAAAGGACTATGGTGAGTGGGTGGAGGGGAAATATTATAATAGAACACTCTGCCCATGAGGTCTGCAAGCGTCTCCAGAGTTAGAAAGAAACTTTCTTTTCTAGAGAGGAGTAAGCAAAGCTAGAAAGAGCCAGGCGTGGGGAAATGGGACGAAGGATGGTGTGTCGCCGGGCGTGGCGGCTCACACCTGTAGTCCTAGCACTTTGGGAGGCCGAGGTGGGCGGGTCACTTGAGGTCAGGAGTTTGAGACCAGCCTGGCCAACAGTGGCTGAGAAGGCTGCTAAGGGGTTTTCACCACCAAACGAGGAAATAAATGAAAAGAAAGAAGGCAGAGGAAAAAGAAGCAGGGCATTCAACTTGAAGGAGAAATGAAGAGAATCCTTAGAAGGGATTCGTGAAGGCAGATCCCAGGATGTAGAGGGTCACCAGTTCATATTGGGACATGTCAGAGTTCTCTAGGATAATTACCACCAATAAAATAAAGGTGTTAGAATTCTGTTGCATATGGATATTTTGAGAGGCCATTTAGACAACTGGTGGCAAATGTGAGGCTAAATTAGCAGTCATAGAATACTGCATGGTTCAGTTGTAAATAGCTTTAGGTCTTTTATCCATGTGTTATTGATTTTTGCAAAAGATGTGGAAATAAACGTGTCACATCCTCCAATACAGCAGGGGAAAGTGAAAAAGAAAATCAATGAACTGGAAACTGTACCTGAAAAAATTACCCAGAACATGGCACAGTGGGACAAAGTGGCAGGGAATCTGAAAGAGGCATTGAGAGACATAGATAATAGGCATGGAGCACGGATTGAGAAGGATGGACCAAGAAGGACTGACTTAGCATCCCCTATGATCCAGGAGGTGATTAAGGAGTCCATCTGAATGAGAAACATATGAGATGTTCAGACAAATTTCCAGCATGAATGTGAGACATCAATCCTTAAAATCAGACAATCTAATCAATTTCAAACAGAATAAATAAAAGAAATTCACACTTAGGTAAAGAATAACAGAGATGGGAGGAAGGGAAGGAGGGAGGGGAAAAGAGGGGGAAAGAGAGAGAGAGATGGGGAGGGAGAGGGAGAAAAAAAAGGAGGAGGAGTAAGAGGGACCAATGGCTGGCTCTCACTAGTAAAAATGGTAGTCTGAAAATAGTGAAAAATATCTTCAATATGCATAAAGAAAATATCTACCTAGCAAAAATGACTTTTAAGAATGAATATATAGCTGGGTGTGGTGTCTGACACCTGTAACCCCAGCACTTTGGGAGGCCAAGGCAGGAGGCTCCCTTGAGCCTAGGCATTTAAGGTCAGCCTGGGCAACAAAATGAGACCTCATTTCTTAAAACAAAACAAAACAAAACAAAACAAAACAAAACAAAACAAAACAAAACCAGATGTGGTGGCTCATGCCTGTAATCCCAGCAATTTGGGAGGTCAAGGTGGGAGGATCACTTGAGGCCAGGAGTTGGAGACCAGCCTGGCCAACATGGTGAACCCTCGTCTCTACTAAAAATACAAAAAATTAGCCAAGCCAGATTGGTGGGTACTTGTAATTTCAGTGACTCAGGAGGCTGAGGCACAAGAATTGCCTGAACCTGGAGGTGGAGGTTGCAGTGAGATGAGATTGCACTACTGCACTCCAGCCTCAGTGACAAGTGTCTAAAAAAAAGGAAAAGAAAAAAAATGAAAGTAAAATAAAGACATCTTCAAGCGTTAAAAAAATCTGCAGGAATTTGCCTCCTCAAAAGATTGTCACTAGAGAGAATTCTAAAAGAAAGTCAAATAAGTAAGGAAGAATGATGAGCAAAAAACAGTGCTCAATATATGAGTAAATTAAGACAAAGCTGATGACATAGAAAACCAACATTTTGTGGGGTTTTAAAAGATATGTGTTTACATTATTCATCAACATTATACAGCAGGAAGAGGCTGATGAGAGTTCAAGGGCTTAAGGTTCTTGTGTTGTTTAGAAAAAGAGTAAAGATTATGATGAATCTCAGAATTCCTTACTAAAATTACTAGGGCAACCACTAAAGGAATAAAAATAGAAGCCATAACTTCCAAATTAATGGAGAAATTGGAATGAGGAAAAAGAATTTAATCCAACAGGAGTTAAGGAAGGTTAGAAAAAAGCAGAATCAGTAGCACAATTTGAAAGCACATAATGTGTTGGTGGAAATGAATCCAAATAGAACTATAACTACAATAAATATAAATGAAGTAAACTTGTAAAACTCTACAGTTAAAAGTATAAAGATTGTCATACTGAAATAAAAAAAAAAAATCTGATCAGGAGTTTGAGACCAGCCTGGCCAATGTGGTGAAACCCCATCCATACTAAAAATACAAAAATTAGCCGGGCGTGGGGGTGTGCACCTGTAATCCCAGCTACTTGAGAGGCTAAGGCAGGAGAATTGCTTGAACTTGGGAGGTGGACGTTGCAGTGAGCCGAGATCTCGCCACTGCACTCCAGCTCTGGGCGACAGAGCAAGACTCCATCTCGGGGGAATAAAAATCTATCTGTAGGCTATTAACAATAGATACACCTAAAACATAAAGGCATAGAAAAATTGAATGCCACTTACTAAAAGAAAGCTACAGCTATATCAATATCAGACCAATTGACTTTAATGTAAATAAACCACTTGACCAGAGACTAAAAGTGCTGCTCATAATGAATAGTTCAATTAACTAGGAATATGTAACAATTACGTTTTTATGTATCTAATAATATAAATCAAAATACAAAAAGCAAACATTGACAGAATTACAGAGAGAGAAATTCACTACCATATTGGGAAGGTTTAGTATACCTCTGTCAGCCATTGATAGATTAAGAAGATACAAATTTAGAAAAGATGAAGAATATCTGAATAACAAAATAACTAAGCTCAAAAGGAAAACAAAAGACAAACTCAATCCAGGTAGATGAGGAGAGTTTAATACGAGAGATATTTTGCAACAGCGCCCTGATAAAAAGCAGTGTTTTCACCAAGTTAAGAGACATGTAGAGCAAAGGTGTACTTGGCATTGGTTTGAGGTGAACCTGTTATTCATATTTGCATTCAAAGCATCTCTAAGAAATAGGAAAGCTCCTCTTCAAAGTTTCCCTTCTTGTTAAAGAATAATCATAAGTGAAATAATAGTTTGTTTTAAACACTTTCTTCAAAGCCTTCTTGCTTTTTGCCAGTAGCTCTTCGTTAAGCCCCACGCTATGTAGCTGTTAGACATGCTCACAGGCACGTAGTACATTCTATGTCCGTGTACTTTAACCAAGATATCTGTGCTGGACGTGCTCACAGGCATGTCCCAGCTCGCAGCCTATGCCCCTTCCTTATTTGGACTTCCTTTTTGCTCTCTGTTGCTTTTACCTGTTTACAAAAGTTTTGTTAGCCAATTGGGTTTTAGTTTAGATTGTGGGGTCTGGCTCCAACTAACAGAGATCAGACACAGCAGTAAGGACAACCCTAAATGTGTAAAAGATAAATATGTCTGCTTTACCTTTGTTCGTTGTACTCTCGTGGCAGATTTGCTGGTGAAAGTACCCTTTCTGCAGGAGGTAAAGATTTCCTTGCTGAGAGATCCTTTGTCCCATTGCTGATTTTTTTTTTTTTTTGCAGCACCAAAAATTTACATATATCAGCATCGCTGATATTTTATCTGATATTTTAACGGTAGAAGCTGTTACAAATGTTTACAAATTTTTTTTATATACACAGTTCTGGAAATTGGGCTACGAAAAATATTGTGACAAAGTTAGTGGTGACTACCAAAACAGACTTCAGCCTCCAAGTTGTCCTGCCTTTGCTGGAGTCATTAATCAGACCCTCAGAATGTGGGAGCCCTTTATACATCAACCTAATGTCCTGGAGAGGGACTCAACTTTTTGTAAATAAGTCCCCTAAATTTTTGTTGCATTGTTTTCAAATCTGTTGGAAATCTTTAATCAATGTGTTCAATAAACAAGTGCCAAGAATTTTGAGCTTTGAAGCTCTAGTGAATTGTAATTATCAGAAACAATCCGTGCCAAGAGAGAAACATTGAAATTCATTCCTACAAAAGCAAGGGAGGAGATGAAGAAATTAAATGCTGAGATCTCCAATGGTGTACGAGGTATAATTTTTAAATCCCATAATTGTTTTTGGAATATCTCAACATGTAGGGGGAAACTTTTGATGAGATTCTTAGTTTTAATTGGGAAAATTTATATTCGGTACTGGAATGGAAGGAAATCAAGAAGGTCTGCTGTTTTTGCAGCATGTAAATTTGATTAAACATTTGAAAAAATAATCAGTTTTGGCCAGGGGAGGGGATAAGTTTTGGTTTATAAAAATATTTGTTGATGAAGATAATTACCCTGGATAAAGGGAGCATGATTGAATCTATGGAGATATTTGAGCTGGAATATTTACACATTTCAATGAAAAAAAAAAAAGAACTGAGCATATCCTCCATTAAGTAGAGTTTTTTTCTGAGCTCACCTATCACCTCAGCACATATAGGAAGAGGATTTTCTCAATTAAAATATGGTCTGCAGAGAACAGTCAACTAATGTCCAGAGACATAATTTATAACAAAAGAATGCAACTCTGAGTAAGACTGCGATTTTATCAAAGAAGTAAGAATAGACCATACTTAAGAAAAAAATGTTTCCAGAAAAATACCAGTGGGCATTTACAGGTCCACAACTGTAACAATCTATTTTTTTTTTTTTTTTGAGAAGGAGTCTCGCTGTGTCACCCAGGCTGGAGTGCAATAGTGCAATCTCAGCTCACTGCAACCTTTGCCTCCCAGGTTAAAGTGACTCTCTTGCCTTAGCCTCCCAAGTAGCTGGGATTACAGGTGTTTGCCACCATGCCTGTATTTACAAAGTGAATTTTTATTAGAGATTGGGTTTTGCCATGCTGGCCAGGCTGGTCTCGTACTTCTGACCTCAGGTGATCCACCCACCTCGGCCTCCCAAGGTGCTGGGATTACAGGCATGGCCCATGATACTGTATTTTTAACTTTTCTGTACATGTGTTCATTGCTAGTCTATATAAATATAATGGGTTTTTGCATGTTCATATTGTATCCTACAGCCTTGCTGAACTCACTTATTAGTTGTAGGAAGTTTTTATTGTTTGTTTGTTGTATAGATTCCTTGAGATTTTCAAAATACACAATTATGCTTCTGAAAATAGGGACAGTTTAACTTCTAATTTTCAATCTGTATGTATTTTATTTCATTTTCTTGCCTTATTGCATTGGCTAGAACTGCCAGCACTATGTTGAATGAGAACAGTGGGAGTCGACATCATTACCTGGTTCTGCATCCTAGGAAAGCACTTTGTCTTTGGCCATTAAGTATAACGTCAGTTATAGCGTTTTTGTAGATACTTCCTATCAAGTTGAGGAAGTTCCCCTTTGTTCTCATTGTGAGTTTTGATCATAAATGGCCATTGACTTTTTCAAAAACATAATTCACATACCACAACATTTTAAATAAACTTAGTAGTTTTTAGTATAGCCACAACGTTGTGCAGCCATTAACACTGATTCTAGAACAATTCATCACCCAAAAGAAACCCTATACCCACTAGCAGTCATTGTCCTTCCTTCCTTCTCCCCAGACCCTGGCAATGACGGCTCGACTTTCTGTCTCTGTGGATTTGCCTATTTTGGACATTTTATGTAAATAAAAATCATACAGTATGTGGCTTCTTGACACATATTGTATGATTGACTTCTTTCACTTAGCACAATGCTTTCAAGGTCCATCCATGTAGTAGTACATACCAGTGTTTCATTCCTTGTATAGCTTGCTAATGTTCCATTGTATGGTGATACCACACATAGTTCGTCCATTTATCAACTGATCAACATGTGGGTTTGTGCCTTTTGGTGAGGGGGGCTATTAGGAATAATGCTTATATAAACATTTGTGTACAAATTTTTGTGTGGATATATTTTTCAATGCACCTAAGCATATACCTAGGAGTGGTTTAACTTTTTGAGGAATTGCTAAATTATTTTCCATCGTAGCTGCACTATTTTACATTTTCACCAGCAATGCATGAGGTTTACAATTTTTCAACATATTCACCAACATTTGTTATTGTCTGTCTTTTAGATTATGGTAATACGAGGTGGGTGTGTGTGTGTAAAGTGACATCTTATTGTGGTTTTGATTTATATTTTCTTGATGGCTTATGATATTGAGCATCTTTTTACATGCTTATTGGTCATTCATGTATCTTCTTTGGAGAAAGGTCTATTCAACTCCTTTGCTAATTTTTGTTAGGATATCTTTTTATTATTAAGTGTTCTTTATACACTTTGAATATTAGACCCTCATCAGATACATAGTTTGCAAATATTTTCTTCCTTTCTAGTCGACAGGATGAGACTCCGTCTCAAAAAAAAATCATAATAAAAAGAAAAGTAAATTATCAAAGAAAACCCCAATGACAACACAGAAAGAGCCTTGCAAGCCCTCTTGGTTGGAATGGCTGGGAGAACACTACGAACCCGCCCCGCTGAAGAGGCCACAGCAACCATAGTGTTCCCTGATTGGCTGCTGGGGAGGACGCGCAGCAGATGCCCGCGTTGAGGGGGGGGCGGGGATTTTGCGTCACTTCCGGGGGCGGGCCTCCGCTGCCGCCTCTCACGCAGGAGCGGGGGGTCTCCATGGCAACCAGCAGGTCCCGCGTGAGGCCCACCCGCCGCCGCCGCCGCTGCCACCGCCACTGCGCCGGCCCCGCCCGCACAAAGACCGCACGGTGACCCGCCCTCTACCGCGACCCCGGCCCCGCCCCGGCCCCGGCCTCGGCCCAGGCCCGGCCTGGTTACTGCACCTGCCGGAGGCCGCCCGCCGCCAGCGCCAGCGCCAGCGCAGTCGCCCGGCTGTGCTGACCGGGAAGCAGTTCTCGGCGGGCCGCGCGGTGACTCATCGGCCTGGCCGCGTCCCCCGCGCGGGCCATCTTGGTCGCGGACGGAGCCGCGGAGGAACCGTGAGACCCCAGGTACGCGCGTCCCCTCTCCCCCTGCCTGGCCCGGACCGACCCCGCCACTGTGGCGGCCCCCAGGCCCGCAGCAGCCGAGCAGCAGTCCCCTTTGTTCTCCCCCGGGCGGGCGCGGGGCGGGCGCCGTGGGACTTTGTGCAGCCTCCCCACCCACGCGCAGGCCCTCCACGCCGCCTCTCGCCGTCCTGCCCACTAGTCTCAATCGAAGCCTTAAAAACATCTTTTCTTAATCCTCCAGGGCCCAGAGCAGGTCCAGCCGCCCGTCCGGCTCCCTAGCCCGCCGAGGCCTACACTAAAGGAGCCGCGTGGGACCGGGGCCGAAGTCCCCAGGGCCTGCCCCCGCCGGGCACCGTGTGCCCCTCTCTCGGGCCCTCGGCTTGGGCTTGGGGATCTCACAGCCCACCTCCCGTCGTGCAACCCACGCTGCCCCCATTTCCACGGGGACCCACCTGGTCACCACACCCCCTTGGCCCACACGCGGGTCTCACCCGTGGCTGACTTCTGTCCAGCATGGTGCAGCCACAGACATCCAAAGCTGAAAGCCCGGCGCCGGCAGCGTCTCCGAACGCCCAGATGGATGACGTCATTGACACCCTGACCTCCCTGCGCCTCACCAACTCGGCGCTGAGGCGGGAGGCCTCCACCCTGCGGGCAGAGAAGGCCAATCTCACTAACATGCTGGAGAGCGTGATGGCAGAGTTGACCTTGTTACGCACCAGGGCGCGGATCCCGGGGGCTCTGCAGATCACCCCGCCCATCTCTGCAATTACTAATAATGGGACTCGACCTATGACCACACCTCCAACCTCTCTGCCTGAGCCCTTTTCCGGGGACCCAGGCCAGTTGGCAGGGTTCCTGATGCAGATGGACAGATTCATGATCTTCCAGGCCTCCCGCTTCCCGGGTGAGGCCGAGCGCGTGGCCTTCCTTGTGTCTCGACTGACTGGGGAGGCGGAGAAGTGGGCTATCCCCCACATGCAACCTGACAGCCCCTTGCGCAACAACTACCAGGGTTTCCTGGCAGAGTTGCGGAGAACCTACAAGTCTCCGCTCCGACATGCGCGGCGCGCCCAAATCAGGAAGACTTCTGCCTCTAACAGGGCTGTGCGAGAGAGGCAGATGCTCTGCCGCCAGCTGGCTGCCGCGGGCACGGGGCCTTGCCCAGTGCATCCAGCTTCTAATGGGACTAGTCCAGCGCCAGCCCTGCCTGCCCGAGCACGGAATCTTTAAGAATCCGCCACCCCTTGATAGCGTCTGCCGCCGCCCAGGTAGTATACGCTCTTTGCTGTGTAGAAGAAATTGCCCATACGACAGCAGCGCTCCTGCGTGAAGACCTCCCTTCTTGCCTCTGCAGACCTGTTCCCCAAGGAGACCTTCCTTCCATCCTCCCTGGCGCCCTGGTTGCCCACCTTGCCGCGCTTCCTCTTACGTGCTAGCTTTGTACCCAGCGCGCACTGCATGCTTGCCTCCTTCTTGCTGGCATCCCGGGCTGTTTCAGTGACTATCGCTCTGCTACTGGGACACAGGGACTGGGCTGCACACTGATGGACCACGTAGGCTGACTCCTCCCAACCTGACTTGGTTCATGGCGGCTCCCCACCTGGTTGCCTGGTTCCCGTTGATGACCTCTGGACAGAAAGAAGCCAGTTTTGCCAGGCTGGCGGCTCGATGGGTGTACCTGGAGAGGGGGTCTGGCGAGGCTGGTGGCTTGATGGGTGTGCCTGGAGAGGGGTTCTGGCCAGGCTGGTGGCTAGTTGGGTATACCTGGAGAGGGGGTCTGGCTTCCTGCCCAAAATGCCTATCGGCCCTGCTAGGGCCCAGTGCAGCAGGCAGGGCCTCATCCGTGCTGTCAGTGGTGAGTGGTCACTGCTGGGAGTGTAGTGCTAGCACTTCTGGGGGCCAGGTTCCACTCTGCCTGTGAATATGCAGTCTAGGAGGCCCCACTGCTCTCACTGGGAAGGAACAATGTTGCAGCTGAAGGCTGAATCCAGAAGATGCACCTCCAGTAATGCTTGGCTTCAGCCGCTGGTGTTCTGATCGGGCTGGGGATTTGGGGAATCTGGAACTTGTCTGCTAAATAAGGTCATGGTGGACTTTCAGCCACTGGGGAAGTCCCTCGGGTTGTAGGTTCCTGCACACCCATACCTGAGGGCCATAGCAGGCTGAGGGTGGATACCAGTGACTCCTTTTGCCGCCCAGGATCTCCATGGGCAGTGCCACAGCTGCTGATGTTCATTCAGTCACTCCTGCCCCTGCCCCATGTCACTGATAGAGAGCCTTGCCCAGCTTGAGACCTGTTCCCATCTCCATTCAGGTGCCACGTGGCCTTCACTGCAGCCCCCGCAGCCACTCACACTCCATCTGTGGGTCTCCAAGGGCACTTTGTAGCATATCCTCCCCATGCCCGGGCACAGATGTCTCACCTTTGTCTAAGAGGAAACAGACTCACTTGGGAACCATCCATAAGCACTTAAGGCCAGGGGTGTCTGCCTCTGGCAACCCAGCCAGGGTCTTGGTGGCATTGGTAAAAGCAAAGAGCTGTGGCCTACCATGGTCCTAGTGTGGTGAGAGTGCAGCACTGGCATGCATGTCCCGCTTCTGAGGGACCTCATGCTTCCTCACAGGGAGATGACCAAGACATCATTTTCTGGCTGAGTTTGGGCACGCCCTTTGGACTGTGCTGCTCTGCCATATTTCAGTGCCAAATGAACCACGTTGACATGACCTCCTGGACCACAGGGGTTCCTGCCCTGGGTTCATCTGCCCCTGTCTGAAGGGTTCTGGCTTGATGGCAGAAGGACAAACTCCGTACCCACCCAAAGACATGTATGTGTCTCGGGACCCCAGAGATTGGGTCCTGGGACCTGGCCTCTCCTTAAGAGTTTTGATGACGCTGGGAAAAGTGACTGCAATTCGGAAGAACCACTGCCTTGCAAGACGAAGAATATTTGGTGGTTGCTGGGGTCTGCAGACTCCTGCCACCCACTCATCATCCACTCTGTTAGCCCAATTGCCCTGCTGAACAACTGCCTGAACACAGGCTTTCGGTTCCCCTGGACTCCAGCCGAGGCTGTTCAGGTGGGACCATGGTGCTCATTAAGCATGAACAGAGGGAGGATGCACAGCGGGGCCACCATTCCATGAATGGGAGGGGACAGATCACTTTCTCTTTGTGCTCAGTTCTGTTCTGTCGCCAGCAGCTGTATTAATAAGACTAGTACCTGCCAGGGAGACACGCCCTCAAGTGAAGGGGGACAGTGACACCTGGGAAAACCTTCCACCTGGAAGGTTTCCATGTGGCCCAGCCCAGCCAGAGTAGGAGACCCAGTGTGGAAACAGGGCAGGAACTCCGCCATGTCGCCAGCCCTGGCTCCACCCAAGTAGCTTAATGAAAGCCCTGTCATGTTTGTGTCAGGCTTATGCTGCTGCACACTGCAGAGCCTCCTGGGAAAGGCCGGCCACACTCCCTGTCCACACCTGCAGCCGGGTCCTTTGCCTACAGGCGCCCTATCCAAGCAGCTGCTCCAGCTTTGTTTGGCGTGGTGGTTTGTGTTTTGTCTCTCGGTGCGTATGTGTGTGGGCTCGGGACGTGTGCTGGTGTGCTCTTAGGACCTTCTTGATAGCTCCTGCACTTTGGAACATGGAGCAGATGAGAGACAGGGTCAGGAGCTTGCCCTCCACCTTGGACTTGGAAGAAGCCCACATCGGAGAGGTGAGGACCCCATGGTGGCTCTAGTGGAAGACACCTTAGTCCCCAGCTAAGGAGGATGAGGTGCAGACCTCAGTGACGGGGGATCAGGCTGAAGAAGAAGGTGGGAGAAGGGAGATGCTTGTACATATTTGGGGATTATAATGTCTCTAAATTTTAGGAGAACAGGTATTGATTTATAAAAGGGACAGACAGTAGTGTTAAACAGTGCAGGTGAAGGAAATTCAGTTTCCCTTGGTTCCGACATTTTTTGGACTGTACTGTGACTGCTGTCTGGTCCACATGACACCCCTCTGCTAAGTAAGCTTCACTGCATACCTGGAAATCACCGGAGATGGGAGTTAGTGAAGGGGTGACTCCCTGGCCCAGTATAGTGTGGCCTTGGGACTAACTGAATGCCTAAAGCATTTTGGTGACTTCTAGGAAACAGCAAAGACCTGTTTCATTGGCCCCAGGTAATATGTGATGAGCAGTGAGGAGGAGTGGAAAACAAAACCCAGGAAGTGCGGCAGGACCAGCCTGAGGCACGTGCTCCTGTTATCACGGCAGACAGAGCCGCCTTGGGTGGGCATCACCCTAGCAGTTCTGGCCTGCCGGGGAATGAAGGGACGTGGGTTGAGCTGGGCATGTACTGAGGTTCACTTAGGGAACAAGCCCTGGGATTGGACAGAAGAACCTATGCTGTGGCCACCGACTGGGGGCAGAGCTCTGGGTGGAAGAGGGGAGAGATCTAGTGGAGGCGCCTCCATCTGCAGCCACACACAGCCTTAAGGCTCAGCTCACCTCTGCTTGGAGAGCGCTGGTTCTGGGGCTTAGAGAGGTAGGCACCAGGTGTGGCTCCTGGGGAAGGGAAGCAAGAGCCGCCTGTTGGGCCAGCAGGAGAAGCTCCCCACAGTGGGGGAGAAGACTGGGGTATAAGGCCTTCCCTGCAGGACTGACAGCTCCCATCGGTCTCGGGGACCTGAGGTTGGCTGGGGTGGCAGCCGGCATAGCACAGATGCGGTAGAGACGGGAGGAAACCCAGCTCCTCACTTCCACCTGCCTCAGGCCTTTCCATACAGAAGCACCAAACCTACTGGGTCTTCTCATTATCCATGTCAACCATGTGTTAGGTCAATTTTTGCAAGTAGAGGAAAGAAGGAAGTAAAATATCACATCTTGGTGTCTCTCAGGCTTTCCCCAACTATAGTTTCTTTGCATTTTGTTTTGACACAGTTATGCTGCTGTCCTCTGTCATGATACAGTTTTGTGCAGCTGTTTTCACTTAGCGTATCGTGGGCATCTCCCTGTATTATTACTAATGTTACTTTGGAGTGGCTGTGTACTCTTCCATCGACTAGATAGACTGTGGTGCCAGCTGCAGATAACTAATGCTGTTACTAACACTTCAGTTATGAATTGATGAATACCTTTGTGCACAAGGCTGTCTCCTAATGTCAAGTTATTTTCTTAGGATAGACTCCCAGAGGTGGATTCTTGAATTAAAGAATATGAAAACCTTTGAGGATGTTACTACATATTGACAAAATGGTTTCCGGAAATACTTGTGTCCACTTATGCTGCCACCAGCAAGGATAAACATGTCCATCTTGCCAGCACTGGGAATTTTATCATCTGGCTAAATATTTGCTAATTTGATCATGAAAAAGTAGCATTGTGTTTTAGTTGGCGTTTCATTGATTTCCAGCACGGTTGAGCATCTCTCATGTGAAGCGATTGTATTTCCTCTTCTGTGGATTGTCAATGTCCTTTGCTCTATCTTCTGGGGTCTAATACATTTGTATGAGCCCGGTATATATTAAAGATATTAACCTGGTGTGTGTCATATTTGCTGCAGCGGTTTCCGGGTGTTTACTTTGCATGTGTGTGTTTTATCTTATTGAAGTTTTGACATACGTAGTCAGTCTCCACAGCACTGTGTCAGCTAGGCAAGAACACGAGGCAGGCAGGTATATTTTGTCTGTTTTGTTCATGGCTGTAGCATTAGCACCTGCGACAATGCCTGGCACGTGGTAGGTGCTCAGTGAATGTTTGTTGAATTAGTTATGCCAATGGATCTGCAGCATGTTGGGATCCACAGACGGACCCAGCAGCATGCACTCCAGAGCTCACAGGCCACGGGCAGTGAGCTGTCCACCCTCAGAGCTCACGGGCCATGGGCAGTGAGCTGTCCACACTCCAGAGCTCACGGGACACGGGCAGTGAGCTGTCCACACTCCAGAGCTCACGAGCCATGGGCAGTGAGCTGTCCACACTCCAGAGCTCACGGGCCACGGGTAGGCAGCTGTTCACACTCCAGAGCACAGGCCACGGGCAGTGAGCTTTCCACACTCCAGAGCTCACGGGCCACAGGCAGCGCTCACACATTTTGTCTCAGGGTCCCCTTGCACTATAAGAAGAACTCATTGAGGACCTCAGAGAGCTTTTGCTTATATAGGTTTATCCGTCAGTATTTACCATATTATACATTTAAACAAAGTGTTAAAATAATTATGTTGAAAATAAAAACACAAATAATGCTTTAAATAAAAACTCTATTTTCTAAAACAAAACATAATTTAGTGAGAAGAGGCATTGGAGAAGACATTCTGGCAAATGTCTGTCAGTCTGGCTGAAGAGAAGACAGTGAGAGCGTCCTACCTGCTGTGCTCAGCCCTCCGCAAGAGCGCACGCCACGGCGCCTCTGGAAAGCCCACTGTACACCAGGAGATGACGCAGAGAAGGCACACGACATTTTGGGATTATTATGAAAGCAATTTTACTTCGTGGACCCCCGTTAAGGGTCTTGCCCCACTTTGGGAACTGCTGCTCTAAAGAGACAAGGGTCAGCAGTCCTGCCAGCATCAGCAGCTGTTCCTTCCGTCGCTCCACACTGCAGGCCTTTCTTCCCACCAGATTCACAGTTATTTCTGGGATTAATTTGGCATGTAATGTGAGACAAGGCTCCAGGCAGACTTTCTTTCAAAGATTTAAACAAACACCCTGAGTCCACTTATTAAAAATTCTTTCTCTTCGTTGATCCCGTGTGTTCTTTCCTTCATACTCGGGGAAATCTTGTCTGTCGTAGGACCAGCTTTTCCCACTGTCTATTCAGTCGATCCATTTATCTTGCCCAGTACTTTCCTATTTTAGCTGACTTGGGTTTTATAATTGCTTTTTTTTTTGAGATGGAGTCTCTGTCACCCAGGCTGGAGTGCAGTGGCACAATCTCAGCTCACTGCAACCTCCACATCTTGGGTTCCAGCGATTCTCCTGCCTCAGCCCCCCAAGTAGCTGGCATTACAGGCACCTGCCACCACGCCCAGCTAATTTTGTTTGTATTTTTAGTAGAGAAGGGGTTTCACCATGTTGGCCAGACTGGTCTTGAACTCCTGACCTCAGGTGATCCACCCGCCTTGGGCTCCCAAAATGCTGAGATTACAGGCGTGAGCCACCACGCTCGGCCAGGTTTTATAATTTCTATTCATATCTAGTAGGGCTATCCCGCTTCAGATTTTCTTAGCTGTTCTTACCAGATGAGCTCAAAACATGCTACAGTTTCCCCCAAATCCTGGTACCAGGTGCAGGGCCTGGAGTGGCAGAAGCATGTTGGTGAGCTCTGTGCAGGGCACAGCGTCGTGGGCTCCGTGGAGGAACTCTGCGGTCATGGGCTGGGTGACCTCTCCTTCCACCCTGCAGAAAGCCTTGCCCCGAGCTTTCTCCCATCTGCTGCTCTGTGACTGTGACTGGTTTGGGAATGGGAGTGAAAATCGGGGTCCCCTCTGGCTAGCCCATTGCCTAGTCAGTGTCTTCCTCCATGGGAAGGCCTGGAGTGTACATAGAGTCCTCCTGTCTGTCTCCACATGGCTGATCTGAGAGGTTTACAAGGACCTGGCCTTGTGAGGACTCTGCCTGACAGGGGAGGTCTGGGGCTGAGCCCCGTCCCCACCCCACTGTCTGGCTTCCTTGAGGCGAGAGCACAGAGTGTGGGTTGGAGCTGGGCCTCCGCCCTCTGGCTCCGCGACGCTTGCTTTCCCTGTGAGCCCCCATGGGCCCAACCTGGTGGAATTCCATCCTGTGGCCCTAGAGATTTTCTGGGGAGCCTCCCCTTCTCTATCCATGGAATCCCCACCCTGGCGTCTGGGTGGCCCCCCTACCTTACTCCTCTCTCCTGCACCTGCTCCAGTGCCCAGACCCCGTGGTCCTCAGCAACTCTCAGGTCAGCCTGTCTCTCTGTCCCTGCCGCCCCTGCCCGCGGCAGGCCTGGGCAGCGAGCCTCGCTCACTGCCTCCTTTCTACTGCTCTTATCGTTCTGTTAAGAAGGATCCAGTGTTACTCCCCTTAGGACCCTCCCTGAGCAACCAGGCTGGGCAAGGGGCCCTGTGGCTCTGCTCCTGCCCCGATACCCCTAGGCTCACACCTAGCAAGTGATGGGCACTTGTACTGTTACTGAGCCTGTCTGTCTCCCCCACCAGACTGTGCTCCTAGAGGGCAGGGCTGCTGTGTGAGTCACCTGCGTCCCTAGCACCTTGCCCAGGGCCTGGCGGAGAAGCCACCAGGTGTCTATTTAGCCGTTGAGCAGAAGGACCACACATCAGACGACAGCCGGAGTCCCGGGTCCACGTCAGACTAACCAGTCACATCTCAGCCGGCCGCCAAGCCGAGCCAGGGCCCCCAGCCAGCCGCACATCATGCTGTCCTGTTTGTTCGCTTTTCTTTTTTACAGAATGGGACGATATTCTGCATGTTTAATATGTGGTGAGAACTTGCCAAGGTCATGACATGGTCTTTGAAAATAGGATTTATAAGTACATAATATCCCATCTCTGGACTGGCCATGCTTGACCCAAATGACCCCTTTCCTTTGGAAATTTGCTGACAATTTTTGTCACAGTGACAATGCCATGATAAGCATCCTAGTCGCTAAACGACTCCTTGGGCGTAGTTTTCTGTTGTCGATGCGATCCTATGGCGAGTCTCACAGGCTTCCTTCACAGTTACAAAGAGATTGTTGCTGATACATAGGAAAGATTACTGTTGTGTTTTTATTTGCCTGCCTCACTGGACATGCAGTCGTTTGAGGGATTTTTCAGTTAATTCCACAGACTGACGGGTTTCCACCAGAATCAGCAGAGTTTCCAATGAACTGCGATCGTCTGCCCCTGGCATAGATGCCTTGGGCCATCTGGGTTTCCTTCCCAGACTGAAAGTTCTGTTCCCCTGCTGCTGGGAGTGCCGGCGGCGAGAGCTGTCAGCTGGGGTCCCTTCTGAACCTTGTCCTCGAGCGAAGGTACCACCTTGCCCAAGGCCATGCGAGCCTCCTTTCTGTTGCAGTGCTCACTCTGGGGCTGGGGGACGCAGGACCCCCGTGCAGGGCCAGCCGGGACCACAACACTTAGAGAGACACACAGCCCCCAGTCCAGGAAGGAGAGACGCCCTGTAGGAGATGGCTTCAAAAACCAAGCACATAGGACCGAGCTTTCTGTGGGGCTCATGAGGCCGCAGACACCCTGCTGCCAGTCCCTGGCCTCACGTCCCACAGGTGTCGGTCCTAAGAGCATTTCCATAGCCTTCCCGCAGGCAGACCTCCAGGGAAGGTTATTGGTGATAGTTGCTCCCTTCCTCCCTTCCTCCTTTCCTTCCTTCCTTCCTCCCTTCCCCCTCTTCTCCTCCTTCCCCCTTCCCCTCCTTCCCCTCCTTCTTCCTCCTTCCTCCCCTCGCCTCCTCTCCCCTCCCCTCTCCTTTTCAAAAATTGTTTGTAGAGATGGGGTCTCACTATGGTGCCCAGGCTGGTCTCCAATTCCTGGGCTCAAGCAAGTCCACCCGCCTCAGGCTCCTAAGGTGCTGGGGTTACAGGTGTGAGCTGCGTGCCCGGCAGTTTCCTTATTTAGACTTTCACCTGTACCTCCTCTTAGGTCACTTGTGGAACTTCCCCAGCACCGCTATTGCCGGGATGGATGGATGACACCCTCGTCCTGCTCCCAACATTAACGGGAAGCAGAATGGCCGGGCCCCGTGGGTGTTCACTGTGTGGTCGGCTGTGCTACTTGCTGATGAACCTATCTCAGTTCATCCTCAGAACAGTCCCACTTGACAGATGAGCACCTCGGCTTGGAGCACTGAAGACAATTTTCTGGGTCATGCTTGAGTTTATACAGAAACCTCCCTCTTCAGTTCCATGGACTTGAAGTGAGAACATCAATAACACCACATAGACAGACACACACAGACACACACAGACACAGACACACACACACACACACACACACACACACAGATGTATGAATAGGAGCATTTGAAAATAACAAAAGGATGTTTCTATGGACCAGAAGTGAAAACATCTCCCCCAACTAAAATGCAAGCAATAACTGGGAACCACGTGCTGTCTGCCCATGGGTGGGGGCTGGAAATCTTGCCAGGTTTTGTAGCCAGTCGGCAGGTCAGAAGTTTGAGACCAGCCTGGCTAACGTGGCGAAACCCCGTCTCTACTACTATGGGTCACCCATGGCCAGGGACAGAAGCAAGTCATGGATGAGAGTCCAGGGTCCATCCTGCACGGTGTGGGTGGTGTGCACAATGTCTTGAAGACAGGCTTCCTTCACCCTGTGTGCTCTGGAGGACCAGGGTAGACACAGCCAGGGGACCACAACACATTGAGAGACACACGACCCCCAGTCCAGGAAGGAGAGACCCCCTGCAGGAGACAGCTCCAGAAACAAAGCACATAGGACAAAACAGCATTGGACTGTCACCAGACCACATGGAGGAAGATTTTTCCTAGGTCGAGAAAACACAGCAACCTGAAAAGGACTTGAGAGTAGGTCTGTTTAAAATCCTTAAAGGAGGCCGGGCGCAGTGGCTCAGGCCTGGAATTCCAGCACTTTGGGAGGCCGAGGTGGGCAGATCACTTGAGGTCAGGAGTTCAAGACCAGCCGGGCCAACATGGCAAAATCTGGTCTCTACTAAGAATACAAAAATTAGGTAGGTGAGGTGGTGTGGGCCTGTAATCCCAGCTACTCAGGAGGCTGAGGCGGGAGAATTG
Organism: Cacajao melanocephalus; assembly: GCA_963573385.1. Classification (NCBI taxonomy): domain Eukaryota; kingdom Metazoa; phylum Chordata; class Mammalia; order Primates; family Pitheciidae; genus Cacajao; species Cacajao melanocephalus. The sequence continues at coordinate 19,616 of CAUYLG010015628.1, read as the reverse complement.
CTTGAACCCTGGAGGCGGAGGTTGCAGTGAGCCGTTGTGAATTATGTATAACTAGTTTATTAAGGAACCTCAACCTGTTGGCAATATAGATACAATTTTATATTCCTATTGCACCAGCCTGGGTGACAGAGTGAGACTCCATCATAAAATAAAACAAAAATAAATAAATAAATACAATCATCTAAAGGGAAGGAGGCAGCCGTCTCCATGAAATAAGAAGTAGAGATAGTGAAAGAACAGATGCCGTCAGCTCCTGACCTTCCCCCTCCTCCCCGGCCCCTCTGTGTCCCTCATGCGTCCCATTCATTAGGATTGGGTTTCCAGAATTTTCCATTCTAGAAATCTGCCCTGTGCCTGCACCCCTCCTCCACCCTCCCCGCCACCAACTTCTGGTGCAGTGGGACTGACTCCATGCAGCACACATTTTCACCCACGGCCAGGGGCACCTCTCAACTGTTCATCCTTTCTTCCTCATTTAATATTTTCTGATGAACTGACTTGTTTAGCACTTATTGGTTTAATTGGATTATAATGGTTAGATATATATATGTATTACATACTTTTAAAAACTTAGAATATGCAGATGATAAAAATCATCTGTACTCCCACCACCCAGAAAATATTAAAATGTCTGTATATTCTAGTCTTTTTAAATTTGCAAATACACACAGACACACACATGTACACACATGCACACTCACACATACATTCTTACAAACCGGGATCATTCCAGAGAGATTTTAGAATTAAACATAATTACATTAGAATGTTTATTAGCATTTAATCAATTCTATAAACTTCTTTGAAAACATTAGATGGAATGCTCAGTCATTTGCTCTGGGAACAAGTGTCATCTCCCCACTCATTTAAACCCTATTTCATGTCCTATTTCAAATCCTATTTCACATAAATTTTGCAGTTTTATCCACATTGGTGTCATTTTTTTCAAAGACTGTTGATATGCATGTCTGTTTCCTATTGCAAATGTAGCATAGTTCTTTTTTTTTTTTTTTTACCACATGGGTTACTCATCATTTACATTAGAGATATTGATTAAAGTTCTCCTGTCCCCTCCTCTCTTTTCTCTTTGACAGAGTCTCCCTCTGTCACCCAGGCTAGAGTGCAGTGGTGTGATCTCAACTCACTGCAACCTCTGCCTCCGGGTTCAAGCAATTCTCATTTCTCAACCTCCCGAGTAGCTGGGACTACAGGCATGCGCCACCACATTCAGCTAATTTTTGTATTTTTAGTAGACAAGGAGTTTCTCCATGTTGGCCAGGCTGGTCTCAAACTCCTGACCTCACATGATATGCCTGCCTCAGCCTCCCAAAGTGCTGGGATTACAGGCATGAGCCACCACGCCTGGCCTAAGGTACTGTTTTCAATGTTGTCACCTGCAGTGGACTGAATATTTTTGTCCCCTCAATATTCGTGTGTTGAAGTCCTAGCCTCCAATGGTATGGACTTAGGAGGTGGGCGTTTGGGAGGCGGTGAGGTCATGAGAGTAGCACCGTCATGAATAGATACAGCAAGAGGACAATGGGTCATCGGCCTGCAACCTGGAAGCATGTCTCACCAGACACTGAATCTGCCAGCACCTTGATGTTGAACCATCCAGCCTTCAGAACTGTGAGAAGTAAATGTCTGTGTTACCTTGTTATAGCAGCCCCAAACAAAGAAACCATCACATTCTGAAATCTCAAAAAAAAAATTTTTTTTGTGTGGGGGGACAGAGTCTTGCTTTGTCACCCAGGCTGGAGTGCAATAGCGCAATCTCGGCTCACTGCAACCTCCGCCTCCTGGGTTCAAGCGATTCTCTTGCCTCAGCCTCCCAAGTAGCCGGGATTACAGGCGCCTGCCACCATGCCCGGTTAATTTTTGTATGTTTAATAGAGAAGGGATTTTGCCATGTTGGCCAGGCTGATCTGGAACTCCTGGCCTCAGGTGATCCACCCGCCTCAGTCTCCCAAAGTGCTGGGATTACACACATGAGCCACCATGCCCGACCTGAAATCTCAATATTTTTATAAGTTGTAAAGTTGATTCTTTGCCATATCTCTCGTACATAATAGTTGTGACTGTGATATTTTGTCATTTTATTTTCTTCTTTCATGGCGTTGGTAAGGGGGCCCCTGCACGCTTGCCCTGCCCTGCTGGTTATCACTCCTGTTGACTCGTGCAGCTGGCCTGCTGATGCCCTGAGCTGGCCCATTCAGCTCCGTGTCCATCTGGCTCTGCTGCAGGCTGCAGGGAGGGAACCCATGCACCGTCCTCTGTGGAACTGCGGCTGCTTTCTCTGTTCCTCACCCCATTCTTCATCTGCCCCAGCCTGTGAGGGGACCTCCTCGTTCCTGGGCAGCCTTGCGGGTGCTGGGGAGCTGGCTCACTCTTGTAGCAGGCTTCCCTGTCCTGTCCTGTGCCCCATCACCAGCCTCGCTCTGTGGTCTTTGCCCTGGTGCACCAGGCAGTGCCACCTCACCACCTCTTCCAGTGGTCCTTCCGTGTGTTCCAGAACTTCTGGATTCCAGATGTTACTGTGTTCACAGAAAACTGGTGGTTATACACCAAGCACCACACACACACACACACACACACACACACACTCACACGAAACAGAAACCTGGTGGTTATACACCAAGCGCCACACACACACACACACACACCCACACACCAGAAACCTGGTGGTTATACACCAAGCACCACAAACACACACACACACACACCAGAAACCTGGTGGTTATACACCGAGTGCCACACACACACACACACACACACACCAGAGACCTGGTGGTTATACACCGAGTGCCACACACACACACACACACACACACACCAGACACCTGGTGGTTATACACCGAGTGCCACACACACACACACACACACACCAGAAACCTGGTGGTTATACACCAAGCACCACAAACACACATACACACACACGCACAACAGAAACAAAACACCAGGAGAAACTTCCAACTCCCTCTGATCAGGTCATAGCTTTTCCAAAGACAGCAGAACCCATGTGACTTGCCTGTGGCTCTCCAAGAGCCGTCTTTGTCACAGGACACCTGCTAAAGCCTCCTCCCACCTTTGAAGAAAAGGGATGTATTTTCTAGTTATACACATATAGCAAGATATGGAGCTGGGCTTTTTCTGTTGGCCCCAAATGATAACAAGGGCCTGAAGCTGAGAATGCAATGCAGTGCTGAACCTGGAGAGCTGCCCACAGGCCATCAGCCGCTGCACTTGAAGGGAATTCCTAGAGCTGCCATTCTCCCAGAACACAAATGTTGCAAAGGCCAGCTGTTCTTTATCAATTCCGTTTGCTCTTCCTGGGCAAAGAGCGCATCCCCCTGCCCCCTCAATGCCAAGGTGTGGCACAATGTTTAGACTCTAGCCAGTGGAATGTAGGTGGGGATCCTGTCCCTCCCACCAGCTGGATTTGAGCTGATGGTCAGGGAGACCTTGAAAACAGGCAGCAAAGGCGCCAGGTTCATGCAATGAGGAGGCCTGGGCCCCCAAGTTACTGGCTGGAGGAGGAGCCAGTAACACTTGCTGTGGACGTCCCCTGAAGGAGACAGAAACGCCAGCTCTGGCCGTGCGAGGTGGCTTATGCCTGTAATCCCAGCACTTAGCGAGGCCGATGTGGGTGGATCACTTGAGGTCAGGAGTTTGAGACCAGCCTGGCCAACATGGAGAAACCTGTCTCTACTAAAAATATAAAAATTATCCAGGCGTGGTGGTGCATGCCTGTAATTCCAGCTACTCAGGAGGCTGAGGCAGGAGAATTGCTTGAACCTGGGAGGCGGAGGTTGCAGTGAGCTGAGATGGCACCACTGCACTCCAGACTGGGTAACAGTGAGACTGTGTCTAAGAAAAAAAAAAATCCAGAAACCAAAACCCCGCCTAAAAATGCCAGGTGTGAGTCCTTACTTGCAGAAGATGGGACTGTGGGAATGATCTGCGAGGGACTGCCATGGGGGCTTGGTGGTAAGCGCTGTTTCCTCCTTCATGGGAGAAAGCCAGGGGAAGAGTGGGCTTTGAGAACTTCATTAGGTTGAAGGGACCTCTGAGACAGGGACGAGCACATGCTGGGCATGTCTGGTTGGCCAGTGGACTCACCACCTGTCTTCATCCCATGAACCAGAGGTTAAGGGACTCAGAAGGAGAGGGGATTTCCCAGTCGAGGGGAGCCAGCATCAACCCCTTTAGTTCCCGTTCCCAGAATGTGTGGAAGCTGGATCCTCACCCTCCAGTGCCTGCTGCCCCCGGGAAGATGGATGACACAGGGGGCCACTGTTGAGAAATACTGAGTGTATGATAAAATCATAACTTGCTAAGAAGAATGATGGCAAGGAAAACCTAGCCACCCCCACCCCGTTGCCCCAAGTGGAAAACAGCTCGGGGCATTCTAAAGTAGCAAAACAGTGTATGTATATCATACACCGGTGAAAACAAATCTTTCAGCATGGGATGTGTGACCTGCCCCCGTGGCTCCCTCGTGGAGAATACTTTCTAGTTTGTCTGTGATCAGTGGTAAGCAGGCACCAGCTGCCTACCTAGTTGATGTTGGTTTTATGAGAGACACATAACACCTGTTAGTTAATAATAATCACCTGTTCAGAGAGACGAATTACCTGGGTCAGAATCAGCCCGAGGCCCTCAGCCCGGATTGCTGTCAGCCCCTGAGGCTGTCAGCTCGGAAGGCTGTTGGCCCCGGATAGTCCCACTTTGCTGTTCTATCTGGGTGTCTGCTTCTTAACGCCTTCAGTGCCGCCTGGGTGCGCGTCTCTACCGCCGAGCTGGTCTCGGTAGACCACGGTGTTGTGGATCCCCACAGTGGGAAGCACACAAGAACGCACGCATCAGAGTACTGTGGTGTGATGCCACCAGCCAGGGCCAGCCAGGAGAGGGGGCAGGTGGCATCGGGTACCAGAGCCACCTGGGAGGGCCCAGGCGGGCACCGACGTCTTCTCATGCTCAGCGGTGGATGGGAAAGTGGGAGAGTACATCGCCCCGCCAGGGCCCTCTCCCTGCACCCTCTCTGAGCCATCCTAGCACGTGAATGAACACAACCTGGTGAGGCAAACAGTTTCACTGGGTCCAGAAGGGACCTTCCCTGCTTCTCCAAGCCACCAGAGCCACAGCAAACTCTGGCCATAAGCCTTGAAGTGTGTTTGAGCTGAACGTTCTTTAGAAATAAACAGGGCTGGGCAGGGCTGGGCACAGTGGCTCACGCCTGTAATCCCAGCCCTTTGGGAGGCTGAGGCGGGTGGATCACCTAAGGTCAGGGGTTCTAGACCAGCCTGGCCAACATGGTGAAACCCTGTCTCTACTGAAAATAAAAAATTAGCCAGGCATGGTGGCGGGTGCCTGTAGTCCCAGCTATTCAGGAGGCTGAGGCAGGAGAATCACTTGAACCTGGGAGGTGAAGGTTGCAGTGAGCTGAGATCACACCATTGCACTCCAGCCTGGGCAACAAGAGCAAAACTTCTTCTCAAAAAAAAAAAAAAAAAAAAGAAACAGGGCTTAGTCTTAAACACCAAGAGGCTGTTCTGAAGATGAAAATGAGAAGAAAACCTTGGAATCTGGCCAAGATGTCATTAAGGGACCTCCTACCTAACAGAAAAAAGGATCCCGTATGGGTTGGAGTTGGGAAGAAATAAAATTGTGTCTATTTATATTCCTAACGAGTTGAGATTCCTCAATAAACTAGTTACACATAATTCACTTAAATTATGAAAAACAAAAGCAAAGCTATTAAATTACTAAATAGGAAGCGAAAACACTGGTGCCGTCAGCGCTAAGGGAGCTTTTAGGGCTGGGAACGTGGAGCGTGAGAGCCGTGCTACCCTCAGCATGCCAGCTGCCTGGAGCCGTCTAGAAGAAACTTTGTATCTGAATGAGAAAAACAATTCAAATAATGCACATTTACTGTGCACCTGCTGTATGGGAGGAACTGGTCTAGAAGCTGAAGGTATAGTAGTGAGTAGGCAAGACTTTGCCTTCAAGGACCACTGTTCTCCCAAGGGAAGGAAGCCGCCCGCATGTCACCTCAGGGAAGAAGGCTGGAGAGGTCAGGTGGGCAACACTGCAGGTACAGTGGTCAGGGGCGCTTTGGAGGGGCTGACATCTGAGCAGAGGCCCAAAGCAGGTAACCGGGGTTCAACCTCAAACTTTCATTATGATCCTAAAGGGGAAAAGTTTCCTGTGACATTCTGCCTGCCTTCATGTAGTCCCTCTTGGTAATCTACCACCAAGCTTGTGGACTTCACCCCAGCAAAACTGTAAGCGTTGCTAGGTTTTTCTGTAAGACTGTTGCTGTAGCATGCATAGCTGTGATTGCTTAGTCGTCTGTGGCTACCAGTTACACCGATGTTGTAACAGCATTTTTACTTTCTGTATGTTGGAAATAGATGCTCGGTGCCACAAAGAAAAATTAGCAGTGGGACAAAGGATCTTTCAGCACCACAATTTTTACTTCCTGGACTGCAGGAAGGGTACTCTCACTAGCTATCTTGCCTTGATAGTACAATGAACAAAGGAAAATACACAAATTTATCCCTTTTGCATTTGGGGTCATCCTTACTGCTGTGTCTGCTCTCTGTTGGCTGGAGCCAGACCGCACAATCTAAACTAAAACCTGATTGGCTAACAACTTAAAACTTTTTAAAACAGGTAAAAGCAGTGGCTAACAACTTAAAACTTTTCTAAACAGGTAAAAGCAGTGCCTTTGAGCACGTCCAGCCCAGATACCTTGGTTAAAGTACAAGGACATAGAGTGTACTATGTGCCTGTAAGCATGGCATGTTTAATGCCTTCCTGTCTCTGGCCCCTCATTCTCCCCCAAGGCTGGACAGAGAAACTGGAATCCGTCTTCCCCAAGGCGGGTCATAGAAACCAGAACCCCTTTACCCCAAAGTTAGCTGTGAAACCACAAAGCATGACTCTTAACTTCCGTATCTATGGGATCACAGGTGAGCACTACCATGCCCAGCTAATTTTTGTATTTTTTTTTTTTTTTGTAGAGATTGTGTTTCACCGTGTTGCCCAGACTCATCTTGAACTCCTGAGCACAAGCAATTCACCCATCTTGGCCTCCCAAAGTGCTGGCTGCAATTACATCTGCCCTATCTATGTAAAAACTGGCCATAAAGAAATTCTCTCACCTATTTTGTTTGACTGTAGGCCATAAGACCCCCAGTCCAGCGAGGGTCTTCCCCATACCCAGAAGGAAGGAACGCTGCTCAGAAAGGCCAGGAGGAATCTAGACAGACAGGCCCTGCTGAGTTCCTCACTGGGTCTGATATCATGAGATCAGATCCCTTTTGTTCAATCCTGTGTCTACACAGCTGTCCATACTGTGCTGAACCTCAGCATAAAAACGAATGATTTTTCCTGTATCTTTGGGTCTGCATTCCAAAGGCTCCTGTGTATATACGTTGAATAAATTTGTATGCTTTCTCTCTAATCAATCTGCCTTTTGAGAGTTGATTTTTCCATCAACCTTCAGAAGGCAAAGGAGGACTGCTCCTCTTGGCCCTACAGACTCAAAGAAATGGTTTAATTTATGGTTCAGTGATTATATTGAATATACGATGTTATGTCCCTCATAAAATCGACACATATGACACATATTTTACCAGGTTGTTAAACTTGTTTTTGGCCAGACGCGGTGGCTCATTCCTGTAACCCCAGCCAGCACTTTGGAAGGCCAAGGTGGGTGGATCGCTTGAACACAGGAGTTTGGGATCAGTCTGGGCAACATGGTGAAACACCATCTCTACGAAAAAAGATACACAAATTAGCTGGGCGGGGTGGTGCTCACCTGTGGTCCCAGCTACTCAAGAGGCTGAGGTAGGAGGATCATCTGAGTCCAGGGAGCCCGAGGCTGCAGTGAGCCGAGATCATGCCACTGCACTCTAGGCTGGGTGATAGAGTGAGACTGTCTTAAAAAAATGTTTTTGGAATAGGTATTTCATGGTTTCATATTTTGTTACATGGAGGTATATAACTTATATAGCTATTCTTCCTTGGCTGGTTTTATATATATATATATATGTATATGTGAAATATATATATTTTCCTGCCTCTGGCCCCTCACTCTTCCCCGAGACTGCAGAGAAACTCCCGCGATACTGGCCAGAGAAACTGGAATCCCTCTTCCCCAAGGCAGGTCATAGAAACCAGAACCCCTTTTCCCTAAAGCCGGCTGTAAAACCACAAAGTATGACTCTTAACTTCCCTATCTTTGGGACCACAGGTGAGCACCATCATGCCCAGCTAACTTTTGTATTTTTTTTTGTAGAGATAAAATATGTATTTTTTTCATTAAAAAATCAAAATACAATTTACATACATGAAATGCACAGAACTTAAGTGCGTGGTTTGATGTGTTGCGCCAAATAGACACACTGATGTCACCATCCCTAAGATCAAGATACAGGACATTTCCACTACTCTGAAAAGCCGCCTGTGCCTCCTGCCAGTCAGCTCCCTCACACCCCCGCCAACCCTCATTCTCGTTTCTTTGCCCATGGATGAGCTTTGACTGTCCTAGAACATAACAGGAACGGAATCACAGAGCATGCACTCTTTTGTATCTGGGCCCGTTTTGCGGAGCATCAGTGTTTCTGAGATGCATCCATGTCGTTGCATATATTATTAGCAGCTTATGACTTTCTATTGCTGATCAGGGATCTATTCTGTAGATATGCCATATTAGTTAATCCATTCACCTGTTGATGGCCATCTGGATTATTTCCGGTTTGAGCAAATAAAAGTAAGATTACCATAAACATCCCTGCAGAAGAATTCTTGTGCACATGAGTTTGCATTTCTCTCGGGTCAATACCTAGGAGTGGGATCGCTGCATCACAGGTGAGGTGATAACATTTTTTTGTGTGTGAGATGGAGTCTCACTCTGTCTTCCAGGCTGGAGTGCAGTGGTGTGATCTTGGCTCCCGGCAACCTCTGCCTCTCGGGTTCAAGCAATTCTTTTGCCTCAGCCTCCTGAGTAGCTAGGATTACAGGTGCACACCACCACACCCAGCTAATTTTTTGGTATTTTTCACCATGTTGGTCAGGCTGGTTTTGAGCTCCTGACTTCCAATGAGCCACCCGCCATGGCTTCCCAAAGTGCTGGGATTACAGGCACGAGCCAATGTGCCCGGCCGAGGTGATCTTTTTTATGAGAAACTGCCTAGCTATTTCCCAAAGTGTTTGCACCATTTTACATTTGCCCTCATTAGGTGTGTTTGAGTGTTCACGTGGCTTCCCCTGCCTGTCATTACTTGGTACTGTCTGTCATTGTCATTTTAGCCGTTCTGGCGGGTGGATGGTCTTTTTAAAAATTTCATTGATTTATTCTTTGTTTCTATTCTCCCTGTCAGAGATTTCTGCTCTTGAATCTTGATTATTTGATTATTATTTTGATAACTTGAATCTTGATCATCTTGAATCTTATTATTATCTTGATTATTTCCTTCTTTCTATCTGCTTTAATCTGCTTTCTTCTTAAAATTTCTTTTTTTTTTTTTTAATTCAGGTGGAAGGAACGCAGAACCACAGCTGCTATGGTTGCTGTTTGTGGTGGTCTAGAGAGGAAGAGATTGACACACCTGGTCACAGCAGCTGTCCACCTTACACATCCTGGGACTCACACAGTGCTGTGGGAAAGAGGTCGTTCACAATATAAACAGGTATCCAGCAGTGAGGACCAGCTTATTCCAATGGAAAACCCTTATCAAGAACCTCTTAAGAAACTTATCTTGGGCTGGACGTGGTGGCTCACACCTGCAATCCCAGCACTTTGGGAGACTGAGGCAGCTGTAGACTGCCTGAGCTCAGGGAGTTTGAGACTAGTCTAGGCAACATGGTGAAACCCCATGTCTACTAAAAACACAAAAAAATTAGCCGGGTATGGTAATGTATGCCTATAATCCCAGCTATTTGGGAGGCTGAGGCAGGACAATTGCTTGAACCGGGGAGGTGGAGGTTGCGGTGAGCTGAGATCATGCCAGTGCACTCCAGCCTGGGTGACAGAGCAAGACTCTGTCTCAAAAAAAAAAGAAAGAAATGTATCTTATGTGGAAAGCACGTAGATGATACGTATGTACAGCTCTTGTCCTAGTTTATTTCTCCATTTACTGGATACATTTGTTGAAGGCACATCACAGGTCTTTGTGGGAAGAAACAGAAAGAAATCGCCAAAGCAATTAAGAGAACTCAAATAATGGGGTTTATGCCAGTTATATACAGGGATCCTGAATATCTCAAGGACCCTAAAGTTTGTAATATCAGATATCGGGAATAAATTCTATCATGTTACCACCAATAAACTTATTTTACAAACTCTTGGCCTTAAGCAATCCTCAGCCTCCTGAAGTGCTGGGATTACAGGGGTAAGCCATCATGGCCAGCCTCAAGTTTCATCTCTCCTCTCTCCTCCCCTCCCTCCCTCCTCCCCCTCCCCCACCCCCTGCCCCTCCCCTGCCCCTCTTTCTTCTTTCTTTCCACAGAGTTTTACTCTTGTCAGCCAGGCTGGAGTGCAATGGCACAATCTCGACGCACTCCAACCTCCGCCTCCTAGGTTCAAGTGATTCTCTTGCCTCAGCTTCCCGAGTAGCTGGGATTACAGGTGCCCACCATTATGTTCGGCTAATTTTTGTGTTATTAGTAGAGATGGGGTTTCACGTTGGCCAGGGTGGTCTCCAACTCCTGACCTCAGGTGATCCACCCGCCTAGGCCTCCCAAAGTGCTGGGATTACAGGCATGAGCCACTGTGCCTGGTCCTCAAATTTCTTAAGATAAAAACTATCTTTTGTTTTTATTCCCCAGAAGCCACCTATGGATGTCTGTGGGCCTTGGGAAGACTTCCTGCCCTTCCCCCAGTGGCCTGGGGCTCTTGTTTAATATAAGAGAAGGGTCTGAGAAAAGGTTTTGTTTTTCACGTTTGTGCATCAAAGAAGTGGCAGCTTTCGATGCTGTCCTGCCCTGTCTCTAAGATTTCCAGTGAGTACTCAGAGGAGGAAAAGAGCCTGTGGGGGACTGAGGTGACCTCCACTAGTGTCTGTGCTCCCAGCTATTCCAGAGGGTCACAGTAGCCCATATTCAGCCCATAAGCCTTTGTTAAAATTTTAGCCATTTGCTCCTTGCCTGTCTTTCTGGCAGCTCTCTTTTTCTCTCCTGCACTGCTAACAATGCAACGATTCATGTGCCTGGTATTGTCTCTCCTCAGGGGGCTGGGCGCTGTTTGGAATTCATGCCCTTGTAATTTTAGCTCTCTCATGGGCTCAAGAAAAATTCTGGTTACGTAGATTATTCAGGCTTTTCTCACTGTTAGATTGGGAGTGGTGGTCTCTTGCGGCTTTCTACATCCTAAGCCTCAGCTTACATTTTAAAAACATTTAAGAGTCTGGGCGTGGTAGCTCACACCTGTAATCCCAGCACTTCGGAAGGCGGAGGCAGATGGATCACTTGAGGTCAGGAGTTCGAGATCAGCCTGGCCAACATGGTGAAACCCCATCTCTACTAAAAATACAAAAAAAATTAGCTGGGCTTGGTGGTTCATTCCTGTAATCCCAGCACTTTGGGAGGCTGAGGTGGGAAGATCACTTGAGGTCAGGCGTTTGAGACCAGCCTGGCCAAGATGATGAAACCCCATCTCTACTAAAAATATAAAAAATTAGCTGGGCGTGGTGGCGTGTGCTTGTAATCCCAGCTACTCGGGAGGCTGAGGCAGGAGAATCGCTTGAATCTGGGAGGTGGAGGTTGCAGTGAGCAGAGATCGTGCCACTGCACTCCAGCCTGGGTGACAGAGTAAGACTGTCTCAAAAAAATGAAAAATAAGTAAATAAATAAAAACAGTTAGGAAAAGAAGGGAAAACAACTTTTTAGATACCTGACTCCTATTGCTTTCAATTTGAAATATTTGATACAGCAAGTATCTGATACAGAGATACCTGATTGCTTTTCCTTTTCAAATAAGCATTGGCTGTTGATACGTACGTGTTATTTCTCATTAACTTAACTTTTTACAATGCTTATTGATTTCTTGTTTTTAAAAACAGCACATGTTCATTGTAGAAATTTAGAAAGTAGCATCTAAAGAAGGCAATGAAATTCACCTAGCATCTGCCACCTACCTAGAGAAAGAATTCTAACATGTTCATCTATGTAGGTTTTTTCCTTTGTTTTAAGTATAATCATTTAAATATCAAATAATCCATACTTATAAAAAATTTAAACAATACAAAAAATGCAGAGTAGCACATATAAGTAGTTCTTTATTTCTTGAACTCTCAAGCTCTATTCCTGGGATGCACCCACTGGTAGTATTGTGCCCGTTTCAGCCCTTTTCCTATGAAAATACAGCTGGCCTCCTTATCCTTAGCTCCCTGCTCCTCGATTCAACCAATCGAGGATCAATTATCTTTTGGGAAAAAAATCCAATAAAAAATAATAATATGACAATACAAAATGATACAAATAAAAAAGCAATACAAACCAGGTGGGGCGGCTCATACCTGTAATCCCAGCACTTTGGAGGCCAAGCAGGCAGATCAGTGGAGGTCAGGAGTTTGAGACCAGCCTGGCCAATGTGGTGAAACCCAGTCTCTACTAAAAATACAAAAATTAATTAGATTTGGTGGTGAGCGCCTATAGTCCCATCTACTCAGGAGGCTAAAGAGGGAGAATCACTTGAATCCAGGAGATGGAGATTGCAATGAGCCAAGATCGTGCCACTGCAATCCAGCCTGGGCAACAGAGTGAGACTTCATCTCAAAAAAAAAAAATAATTAGCCGGGCTTGGTGGTGGGTGCCTGTAGTCCCAGCTACTTGGGAGGCGGAGGAAGGAGAGTTGCTTGAATCCGGGAGGTGGAAGTTGCAGACAGAGAGGTTGCAGTGGGCTGAGATTATGCCACTGCACTCCAGCCTGGGCAACAGAGTGAGACTCCGTTTCAAAAAAAAAAAAAAAGCAATACACTATAACAACTATTTACATAGCATTCACATTGCATCAGGTATTATAAGTAATGCAGAGATGATTTTAAATATACTGGAGGATGTGTGTCAGTTATATGCAAATACTGCACCGTTAAGTAAGGGACCTGAGCATCTTTGGCTTCTGTGGGGATGGAGGTGTGTTGGAGCCAAGCCTGCAGATACCAAGGGATGACCACACTGTGTATACAACACATGCCCCATTGAAGGCAGTGCTTGCTCAGGTGGCTGTGCACCTGCAGGGTCATTGCAGAGAGGAAGTGCTCCTTGACAATGGTCTCATCCTAGTTCCAATCAAGTTGTGTATTTTCCTTCAAACAGGTCTTATACATCTCTTGCTATAGCTACTTTGTTTAATTTCATCACATTTACCTTTACAGTTTCTATCTGATTCGTGCTGAGCTTTGTCCTTCTTTTGTCCTGTGACTCTGCTTCTCAGTTATTCAGGATCTAGTTAGATAAACATTTCCTTGGCAGTTAAGAGTGTCTGTCTCCTGCTTGAGGAAGCTCACTCACTTAATGAGCTGGCTTATTAAGACTAATTGGCTGGAATTTCTGGTACTAGGTACCAGAGATGGGAAATAGCATTTTCTTCCCAGATAAGCTACTTCAGCTTTAATCATTTGGGGAGGGAATAGAAAACTGTCCATTTCATGGAGATTTTCCGATTGATCAGCATAGAGTCCTCTGTAGTTTCCTCTCGGGCTTTGAGAATCCTCTCTGCATCAATCACACCCTCCTTCTTCTGTGTAACTTAATCTGTTTTCTTTTTTATTGATTAGATTTGTCACAGATTGACTGTGGAACTTATTAATTTTTAAAGAATCGGCTGTTGGTTTAAAATACTCTGTTTTCTTTCTTATTCATTAATTTATCATTACGGTTTCATCATTTTCTTCCTCCAATGCCAGCAGCTCCTAATAAGTGAGGAAGGAGCCACATTTTGGTTTACACATTACAAAATATGCTTCCTGGATTTCACGAGACGTGGCTTTGTGGCCCTTCGAGTGATGATGGGCTACATAGTTCAGACGCACTGTTCCTCTGAAGATAAGGAAACAGATGGACACCTGGATTGTCGCCAGTGTCAGTAAGAAACAGTGTCCCACAGCAATTCAATCCAGGAAGTGACAGATTAAGCAAAGTTCACTCCTTTTTTTTTTTCCTCCCTGAGAAATTTTCTCAGAACGCCAAAAGGGCCAATGTCCATTCAGGATGTCTAAGGAAATTTTGTTTAAGTTCCTTTCAAACTAATTAATTAGAATATACTTCTCTGGTCTTCTCATTATTTATTTATTTTTTTGAGACAGAGTCTTGCTCTGTTGCCCAGGCTGGAGTGAAGTGGAGCAATCTTGGCTCACTGCAACCTCCGCCTCCCAGGTTCAAGCAATTCTCCTTCCTCAGCCTCCTGAGTAGCTGGAACTACATGCGCACACCACCACACCTGGGTAATTTTTGTATTTTTAGTAGAAATGGGGTTTCATCGTGTTGGTCAGGCTGGTCTTGAACTTCTGACCTTGTGATCTGCCCGCCTTGGCCTCCAAAAGTACTGGGATTACTGGCATGAGCCACCATGCCTGGCCTTCTCTGGTCTTCTTTTAGGCCTAAGATACCTCAGAATTCATGCTGGGAAATGTGTTCCATGCCGTCAATTGTTAACTTTTGATGTAGCCAGTTTCCCCCCGGGTCTCTGTCTCTGTCTCTCTCTTTCTCTCTCTCTCTCTCTCCGGAAAGCCCATCTGAGATCATCTTGAATCCATGTCTGCCATGTCCAGGTGTCACTCAGATGTTTGAGAAACACCTCTTCTAGCATGATGATGGTGATGATGATGGTGGTGGTGATGATGGTGGTGATGACACGCCTCTATAGCCTCTGATGGTTTACAGAATTAATAATACCCAGGCTGCACAAACTATACTGCATCTGGCAGTAATGAGGCAGTACCACTCCCCTACTGGTGTGGTATCATAGGCTGTCTGATACATTAGATTTAAATAAGATCCAGAGTCTCATAACATAATGTCCCAAATGACTGGAACACAATTGAAAATTATTTGTCATGCTGAGAACCAAGAAAATCTCAACTTGAAAAAACAATCAACAAGATGCAAGCCCTGAGACAACACATGTGAAGTTATCTGACAAGGATTTTAAAGCATTTATCATGAGAAATTTTCAATGAGCTTGAAACAAATGAGAAAACGCAAAATCCTGGCCAAGATACAGAAGATATAGAAAAGAGTCAAATGGAAATTTTAGAACTAAAAGGACATAGCCAAAATTTAAAAACTCACTGAATGGGCTCAAGGGAAGGGACTGAGGAAGAACCAGTGAATTTGAAAATAGAACGACAGAAATTACACAATTTGAACAATAGAGAGAAATTGACTTTTAAAAAATGAACAGAGCCTCAAGGACCTGTGGGACCATTAACATCCATGTCATCAGAGTCTCAGAAGGAGAGGAGAAAAAGTGTGGAGCTGAAAACGTATTCAAAGAAATATGGCTGAAAATTTCCCAAATTTGGTAAAAGACACAAACCTACAAATCCAATAACTTAAATGAATCTCAACTAAAATAAACCCAAAGAAATGCATGCCAAGACACATCATAGTCAAACTTCTGAAAACTAAAGACAAAGGAAAAAATCTTGAGGGTAGCAAGAGAGAAATGACACCTATAGGGGAAAACCAGTAAATTTCTCATCAGAAACCATGCACTCCAACTTTTGGATTCTTGAAAGAAAGGACTGACAACCCAGAATTTTATACCTAGCAAAAATACCATTTAGAAATGATGGGGCAATTAAGACATTCTAGAAAGAAAACAAATGAAAAGAATGTATTGTCAACATACCTACCATAAAATGATGGCTATAGGAAGTTCTTGAAACACACACACACACAGAAATGATAAGAAAAGGAATCTTGGGACATTAGGAAGCAAGAATAAGGGAAAGAATAAAACTGTGAGTGAATGCAATAGAAATTTCTTTTCTTGAATTTTCTAAACTATGTTCAAGGATTGCAGCAAAGCTTATAACATTGTTCACTATGGTTCTCAATATATATAGAGGAAATATTTAGGACAATGGTATTTTAAATGGAAGGGTAAAGGGACTCCAAGGGAAGTAAAGTTTCTTTATTTCACTTTAACTAATTAAAGGTTGACACTAGTAGACCAGAGGTAATGTATGTATGTATACTTCAATGCCTAGAGCGTCCTCAAAAAATCTACACAAAGAGGTGCACTTGAATATACTATAGACAAATAAAAATGGAATCCTAAAAAAGGGTTCAAATGCTCAGAGATGCAGAGAAGAAAAAAAAAACAGAGAAACAAGATTAGAGGAAATACCCAGGAAAAAAATGACCAACTTAAGCTCTGAAATAGCAATAATTACATTAAATGTAAATAGTCTTAATACGCCAATTAAAAGACAGGCTGGTGGAGTGAATCTTAAAAAGGACCCAAGTAAATGCCATCTGGAAGCCGCTGACTTCAAGTATAACTAGAAAAAAGTTTAAAGTAGAAAGATAGAAATATGAAGATGAAATAAAAACATTTTCAGACAGACAAAAACTAAGAAAACTCATCACTAGTAGGGTAGACCCATGTAAAGAAAATACTAGAGAGTGTTCTGTTGGCACGAGAAAAATGACCCCAACAGAGGGTCAGACTTGCAGCAAAATTGCAGAGGAATACAATGTAAATATGTGGGTAGAGACAAATATCTCACAATGAGATAGTACTTCATACCTACCAGAATGGCTGTCATCAAAAGGATAGACAGTAACAAATGTTGGTGAGTCTCTTAGTCCATTTGTGCTGCTATAACAGCATATGCAATTTGTAAAGAACAGAAATTTATTTCTCACAGTTCTGGAGGCTGGAAGGTCCAAGATCAGGGTGCTGGCAGGATTGATGTCTGCTGAGGGATACCCTCTGCTTCCAAGATGGCATCTTGTTGCAGCATCCTCCAGAGGAGAGGAACACTGTGGCCTCACATGGCAGAAGAGACAGAGGCCAAGAGAGGGTGTTCATCCCAATCATGATGGTTGAACCCTGCTGCCTTAATCACCTCCCAAAGGCTGTACCTCTTTATACTGTTGCATTGGGCATGAATTTTGGAGAGGACACCATCATTCAAACCATAACATTGTGTTCTAGCCCCCAAATTCATGTTATTTACACAGACAAAATACATGTATTCCATCCCAACAGCCTCAAAAATTCTTAGCTCATTCTAGTATCAACTTTACTGTCTAAGCCCAAAGTCTCATCTAAATATTATCGAACTCAGATACAGGTGAGACTGAAGATATCATTCATCTGGAGGCAAATTCCTCTACAGCTGCGAGACTGAAACCAAACGAGTTATGTGCTTCCAAGACAAAATGGCGGAGCAAGCGTGGGATAGGTATTTCCATTCCAAAAGAGAGAAATAGGCAAGAAAAAAGGGGTAACAAGTTTCAGGTAAATCCAAAACCCAACAGGAAAACAGCATGAAGCCTTAGAGCTTGAGCCGGGTGCAGTGGTGTGCACCTGCATCCTCAGCTACTGGAGAGTTTAAGGTGGGAGGAATGCTTGAGTCTAGGAATTCAAGGCCAGCCTGGGCCACACAGTGAGACCCTGCCTCTAAAAAAAGATCACTTAGAGTTTTAAGAATAATCTTTGATGCCGTGTCCTGCCTTCTGGACACACTTAGGTGGGGGTTGGTCCTTTAAAGTTTCCAGGGATCCCTGTCCCAGCGGCTTTGCTGGGTGCAGTCCACACAGCAGCTCTCATGGGCTGGAGTTGGGTGCCTGCTGCTCCCCCAGGCTGGAATCACACTCCAACGGCTGTTGCCTAGTAGGGGCTCTCCGTGGTGGCCCTGACTTCACCGGGCATTGCCCTAGTGGGGACTCTGCAGTGGTCCTGCCTTTGTGGCATTTCTCTGCCTGGGCTCCGAGACTTTCTGAGATATCCTTTGAAAGCTAGGTTGAGGTAGCCGTACAGCTACAGCTTGAGCACTCTCTGTGCATGAGCTCTGCCTGCAAAGTTAGCACCAACTGGACATTGCCAAGGCTTACTGCTTATACCCTCTGGAGTGGTGGCCTGAGCAGCATCTGGGTCCACTTGAGCTATGGCTGAGGTGGCCAAGGAGCACTGCACAAAAATGTAGGGAGCCATGGGCAGTGAGCCCTGATGCCCTGAGTGTCCTGAAACCCTCCCTTGGAACTCTGCCACCCTCAAGAATGTGTCTCTCTGGGCCTGCGAGACTTGTAGCAGATCTCTGAAATCTTGAGGACTGAAGATCTCTGAAAAGCCATCTAATGACTCTGAAATGGACCATTTTTCCATTGTTTTGATGAATGGTATCTGGCTCCCTTCTATCCATGCTAATCTCTTTATCCAAGTATAGCTTAGCCACACCCTGAATTTTCTCCCCTAAGCACGCGGCAGTTTCCTCCTTCACATGGCGCGGCTGAGGTTTTCCAAATCTTTATGTTCTGTTTCCCTTTTGATTATAAATCCTGTCTTTAACTCATTTCTCTTTTCTTGTATTTTATAAGCAGCTAAGAGAAGCCATGCAGGCACGCTTAGAGGTTTTCTTTGCCAAGTATCCTAGTTTATCACTTTTAAATTCTGCTTTCACAGAGCAGCGGGCACAGATACGATTCAGCCAACTTCTCTGCCACTTTGTAACGAGGATGGACTTTCCTCCCGTTTCCGATAAGAAATTCCTCATTTCTGTCCAAGACCTTATCAGAATGGCCTTTCCTGTTCATATTTCTACCAACATTCCGTGCTTGACCTACTTAGATAATCTCTACAGCTCTCTTCTGGAAAGGCCCAACCCTCACCAGAATCTCCCTTAATGAAATACAGGCTTTTTCCGGCACTCACTACAAAACTGTTTGAGCCTCTACCCATAGCCCAGTTCTAAAGCCACAGTCACATTTTCAGGTATTGTATTATTGTTTTTTTATATAGCAATACTCCTGGCACCAATTTCTGTCTTAGTCTGTTTATGCTAGTACAACAGAAGCTCACAGACTGGGTCATTTACAAAGAACAGAAATTTATTCCTCACAGTTCTGGAGGCCAGAAGGCCCAAGATGAAGGTGTCAGCAGGACTGGTATCTGGTGAGGGCTGCTCTCTGGTTCCAACATGGTGTCATATTGTAGCATCCTTCAGTGGGGAGGAACACTGTGCCCTCCCGTGGCAGAAGGGACAGAAGGCAAGAGAGACCTTCCTCTAGCCTTGACCCCTTTTACAAAGGTACCATTTCCATTCACCCCTCAAAGGCCATAGCTCTTAATACGGTTGCATCAGAGATTAGGTTTCAGCATGAATTTTGGAGGGACACCATCATGAAAACGACAGGATGTAAAGAAATTGGAATCCTCATACATTGGTGCTAGGAACGTAAAGTGATGCTTCTACTTTGAAAAACCGTCTGGCAGATCTGCAAATGGTTTAAACACGGACTTAGCCTATGACCTGGCAATTCCACTTCTAGGTATATACCCAAGAGAATTGAAAGCATATGTCCACATAAAATCATCTATACAGATGTTTGCAGCAGCATTATTCACAAAAGCCAAAAAACGGAAACAACATGAATGT